>JAYMTF010003019.1:0-16349 GCA_036897485.1 Pelargonium nanum | reverse complement strand
TATCTGATAATAAAATTTATGTTCATATTAGATGGATAATGATAACTCTGAAATGTCATACTACCCCCAATGGATGAAGAGTAATTTGGACATTTTATATTAATAGCCCCTCCTTTTAGATAATTTTATCAAACAATTTTACAATTTCTCAAACTCCTTTCAGACATTATTTTACCAAACAAAATCATTATTTTACCAAACAAAGTCATTATTTTACCAAACAATGCCTAAGTCTGATAAAAAAAATGAAAAGTCTCGCAGTCGCATTTGCTTCCGTTGCCGGTTGACGCCGGAGCGAAGTATTCATATTTTGAAAATACCAAAATCTCCCCGCGCAATGCTCGAATTTCCACTTCCATGGCCACACCTCACTTGCATTTACAGTCCCTTAGCTCTCCGTACTTCTCGCGCACAAAGCCTCTCTCCGTTTCCAACCCAAAACCATTAAATTTCAACTTCAAACTCAAGCCCCAATTCGGAATTCCCACCACAGTTCGCAGCACTAAGCACCAGTGCTTTAAAGTTCCAAACTTGGCGCCAGACGAGGATTGCGACGCTGGTAATGCCAGGTTTGTTGAAAATTTTCGGAGATGGGTTGGTTTTGTTCGGAGAGGTACATGGTGGAACTTGTGCGATCCTGAGGAAGTGGAAGATCCGGTGGCGAAGCCATTAACGGTGATGACCTCAATTAAGCGATTTTGGGATTTGGTTGCAGATGATAGATGGGTTCTATATGTTGCATTTGGTTCATTGGTTATTGCTGCGGTAGGTTCCATCTATGAACTGAATTTGAAGTAAATTTCTGTTAATGTTTCTTTATTTATTATGTATATTCAATTTTGGTAGCTTGTATGTTTCAAATCTATTTCAATCTGTGAATTGAGAAGAAAAAAGATTGACTGATGATATATATAACTCATAAGATGGATTAGTCGTAGCTAGATAACCTATATATACTTACCTGAATGATATCATCATATCCCATATCGGATATTTGCATAAATGATCATGAAAACTTGTGGGTGATTATGATTATATTGCATTACAGTGCCCCTTAACTTAGTTGGGTCTTGGGAGATTTGAATTTACATTTCTCCGTATTTTCCGAGATACGGATTGAGACCTAGTGTTTCTGGTTGTGTTTTGTATTTCACTTTCTAAGACATGTTAGACTGTTGCAGGTTTCAGAAATCTCAATGCCAAGTATTCTAGCAGCATCTATCTTTTCCGCACAGAGTGGCAAGACTGTTGTCTTTGTTAGGAACTCAAAGATCTTGGCTTTACTGTGTTGCACTTCAGGAATATGCAGGTTATGATCTATATAGTTCAAGTTTTTTCATTACCAATTTTCATTGGTATGAATCATGTATCTATCATGAAGTTTGTTAAAATGCTTATATTGAATCTGTTCACTAGTTATGTGAAACCCACACGCCTTAATTAGTATTATATGTTTTGTGATCCCACTGATGAGTATATTGCCGAAAATTACTTATATGAATAACTTATAATGGTATAAAAACTCCTCTCATCTTAAGTTATTCACCTCCTTTAATTGCTGATGAATGAACAGGTTTTAACCAGTTTTACGCTTAGATGCCCATAAGTGAGCTGATGTTCAACTATACATCTGAAGTAAATAATAAAATTGTTCAACTTAATTAATAGTTGCTTTCAATCATCGAAGAAGTGTGTTAATAGTTCACAATTGTGACCCAGGTTATGCCTAGAATGTCTGAAATATTTTGTGATAACCTGCCTGTTTGGGGACATTTGTTATATGAATATATGACTTTTCAAATATAGATTATTTACACTATAAATCTTGTTATGGCTAATTCCAAATGGAGTTTGAGCTTTTTAGTTATTTTTGTTCATTCTTATTTTATTCCCCCACATCTCTTTTTTGTTCGGCATGAGGCAGATGTTACTTGCAGTAGCAATTACATTGAAACTGGTCTAATTGTTAGCTTATTTTATGTGGATTTCAGTGGCTTACGAAGTGGTTGTTTTGCTATTGCAAATATGATTCTGGTCAGTCTTTGGAGAGAATAAACCCTTTTTCCATATTAATTTGCATATTTCCTGTCAAGTTGAAAATTTAAATCAAACGGTGCTCCCTGCTATATTTTATAGGTTAAAAGTCTCCGGGAAAAAGTATATTCAACTCTTGTTTTCCAGGTTTGCGTTCTGTTTAGCAATTAAAATATTTAGGAGAATGTTTGTAATTTTTAAGCATGTGATCTTTATTTCCCCTTGGTATAGCCTCTTCCATTCAGCAAAATGTTATCTGTGGGTGTTACCTTTTATGTAGGATATATCCTTTTTCGACACAGAAACAGTTGGTAATTTGACAAGCAGGCTTGGGGCAGATTGTCAACGACTGGCCCATGTTATTGGCTATGATATTAATTTAATAGTACGGAATATTCTTCAGGTTGTGGTTCTTATTGAGCAATCGTTTCTTTCCCTTAATTAGGCTTAGTTTTAGTTTTATTTACAGAACAGTTTTGTAATGTCTAGGGCACAGGTGCATTGATAAACTTGCTGACTTTATCGTGGCCACTTGCGTTATCAACATTGGTGATATGCTCTGTTCAATCTGCAATCTTTTTGGTTTATGGCAAGTAAGTATTTCTGCATTTATACCTTCTCCCATCTTTGGTCTATTATACTCATCTTTTTAGATCAAAATTGTTTGTACTAGGAAATCTATTAGCAGAATAATTTGAAAAGAATGATATATATTGAATATGCGTGTGTGTTCTGCTTATATGTATTTAGCCCTTCAGTTCAGTTTGATTTCTTCATTCCTTGTTTAATTTCTCTTCTTGTTTATTTGCTGCAAGGACGTGCATTTGGTTTACTTGCTCCTAAAAGGGGGCTCAAGGAACCCTGTTTAATCATATTCACTAAAGTAAAGCAGCCTTTGTTTTACGGAAGGGATGCTGACTCTTAGTTGCTAATTTTGTAGTTTTGTTTTGCTGCTTTTGTTAAATGTAGAATAGAGATAAAATAAATGGATATGCTCAATTGCAATCCTTTCTGTTTTATGTATTTGCACCTATAAAGGTGGCTGTCGCTATCGTTTTGAATACTGAAGAGTATTTATGGCCTGTTGCTTTTGACAGGTACCAAAAGAAAGCTGCAAAGTTAACCCAGGAGTTCAATGCTTCTGCGAATGAAGTAAGAGCCATAAATGGCCAAAATTGTTTCTGATAATTCTATCTACTGAGCTTTTCTTATGACTCATATTTTTCTGTTTAAATGTAGGTTGCAGAAGAAACACTGTCTTTGATGAGAACTGTCCGGGTTTATGGAACAGAAAGAGAAGAATTTGGAAGGCAAAAATCCTTACTAGTAATTTCCTAATGAGGATCCTCAGTTATTCTATTCTTTTTCATTTGACGTTCTCGCTCTGCAGTTAAAACAAAGAAATTGGACAAAGGTTTATGTTGTTTATTTATTTATTTTTTATGGTGTTAGGTACAAGCAATGGCTGGACAAGTTAGCATTTATAAAGGTTCGAGAAAGTGTAGCTTATGGATTCTGGACTATGAGTTTTAGTGTCTTATATCGCTCAACGCAGGTTTGTCTCCTTTTAACTTGAAGATGACCAAAGACCAGAAATCTTGTGTCCCCTACTTCTGGTCTTGTCTAATATTCCTATTGCCTTCAGGTTGCATTTTCTTTTTTAGGTCTTACTTTTGAATAAGTGCTCAAGAAACTTGGGTTTAATAGCTTTTCAAGTGCATCTGTTTCTTAATGGTATATAGCTAGGTTGTTGTCCAAAATTTGATTTATTAATGACTCATCATCACGCTTACAAGCACGGTATATTTACTGCATGTACTATAGTGTTCCAAATAATTTCATCACTTGTACTTTGTTTTCAAATTATACTTTGTAGGTTTTTGCTGTGCTGTTAGGAGGAATGTCTATTCTGACAGGTCATGCCTCACCAGAGCAGCTTATGAAGTATGTACTTTACTGTGAGTGGTTGATTTATGCAACTTGGAGGGTGGCAGACAATTTATCATCATTATTGCAGTCGCTTGGTGCAAGTGAAAAAGTTTTTCAGCTATTGGATCTCTTGCCTAGTGACCAATTATTATCAGAAGGTAAGGGCTACAGTTGTTGACAGTTTTTTTCGTTGTTTCTGACAGTTTGGTTTGTGAGATTGACATAAATACTGCTTTATATGATTTTGGATCATTGCATGACATTCCATTCAAATGAAAGTGTTAGAATAACTATGTAACTTATTTTATAAGTAACGGTTAAGGAAACATGAGAATATACTTTAATCTAATGACCGGGCCAATTTTGTAAAATGTGAAATCTGGAACTGATGTTGACCGAATACAAGTACGGGGTGCACATATAGTATAGTAAAGTAGAGATCGTATCCACAGGGAAGGAAAGCAAAACTAGAAAAAGTTACGAATATGTGAAGGAAAAACCTAAATAAGTGAATGCTTGTGAATTGTACGTTAATGTAATGACCATTAAGTAAATTAAGCTTTGTGTTTAAATTGATAAAGAGAAAATTTAGAAAATAGGGTTTCTAATGCAGTTTGGATCTTGAAATCAAAGAGTGTGTTACAACTCGTGAAAGCAAGTAATTCCTCTTAAGTGTGTGAATGCTCTCCCAAGCGACTCACCTGTCTTCACTATGATAGAAGAATGATTGTATATTGAATAATTGAATGAAACCCATAACAATCGAGAACCAGATTGATTCTTCCTTCTCGTCTCTCGTCAAATTATGTAAAAAGTACCAGGCATCCTTACAAATTAAAGCTCTAAACTATTTATATATATCCATTTCAAGGAAACCTAACAAAAACGAAATAACCAAAAATATAGTTGACACGTCTGTGTCGGGGACACACGGCGGTGTCATTCTTCTGCCTTGGATTTGACACGCCCGTGTCGGACTCTATGAGGTCTGGAAGACTTTTTGGCCTACACGGCCATGTCTTCTATTCTGAGCTTCTGGCATATGCCTGTGTCACTTTGACACTGCCGTGTCTCTTGTCCTTTCAGCTTCCCCTCATTTTCAACCAATTTTCCAGCTTCTTTTGCCTCATACACGCTGTATTTGAACTCGTATTATCTGCACTCACCAAGCGCATCAAATCCAACAAAATCAAAGCAATTTAAGTCCAAAACACGACGAAAGTAAGAAAATTTAGCGCAAATTCGGGGCATAAATACAGAATAAAATGATGGTATCAGGAACTCACAGTTTGGGCAGTTATTCTTACCAATGTATTTCATCAATTAATTCTCATTTGAAGTTTTATCCTAAATATTTTCTTGTGGGATGTAGGTTATGATCGTGTCTCTTTCTTGGAACCCCAACTTATTTATGGGTTCAGATATTGTTGAAGCATTTGTACTTACTGATTCATGTAAATCATTGTATGTGCAGGATTGGTATTGCAGAGTCTAACAGGACATATTCAGTTTGTGGATGTATCTTTTCACTATCCTTCAAGGGTAACGGTATGTCTTATTCATTGTTTTTGAAATGACACTTTTTGTTATCTTAATATTTGAATGTTTTATCATGTTACCTTTGCACTTTTTTTTTTTTTTTTTTTTACCTTTGCACTTAAATACCCCCTCCGTCCCAAAATGAGTGTTTAGTTTCTCTTGAATTTTTTTTCATAATGAGTGTCATATTTCCTTTTTAGTAAGTTAGTTATGAATGAATTGGCAATAGCATTCCTATGACAAGTTTGTTAGGATCCTTAACACATGATCACGAGAATTCAAGAATAAATATACCACACCAACTAACTTCTCCTTACTTTTTCTCAAAATAGAAATAACGACACTCATTTTGGGACGGAGGGAGTATATGAGATATACTTTCTTTTTTTATTTACGGTGCCAAGCTGCCTAAGACACCTCCCAGTCCTCTAGGTTTCTTTTTTCCTTTACCACAATATATCAATGACAAGCTCATAGGATTGGAGAATTTCCAATCATTGCAATTTTGTATCGTAGATGGCTTCTCTACATAGAGGTAAATGACTAGATCTCTTCGTTTTCACTGGTATGTGACATACTATATAAATAAACTTGGAGAACTAATGACATAACACTGGCCTAAGAACTAGTTTAAAGAAAGTACAAGTTCAGATTTCTAAATTTGAGTAATTTGGTTATCAAGATTTAATGCTCCAGTTTGCTTACTGCATTCAGTTTGTTTGCGTAGCCCATTCCTGTGCATCAGTTTCTGTGTGTGTGTGCTTCCTCTTCTTTTTGTCAAAACTATTTTATTTATTTCTTGGCTGGGGAAGACTCATTGGTTCCTACATTTTGCGACATGCGAACAGGTACCCATTCTGGAGCATGTGAACTTTGCTGTTCAAGCAAATGAAGTAGTTGCAATTGTGAGAAACATATTTACTTATTGATAAATTTTCATTGTTTTTATTATTATTATGGGATCTAGATACTGATTGTTCATCTTAAATTTGCCAAGGTTGGTTTAAGTGGTAGTGGAAAAAGCACATTAGTCAATCTATTACTCCGTCTTTACGAACCAACTAGTGGTCAGGTAAGCTATATCTGCCTCTAGAATCAAATCTATCGTTATATAGAAACAACTGCGTAATGTGCTTCTAAGTATGGTTATTGTTCTATTCCATGAATGTATTTGCAGATTTATATTGATGGTTTCCCTCTAGGGGAGTTAAATATCAGGTGGCTGCGACAAAACATAGGATATGTCGGACAGGTACTTGTACACAAAACTCTAAAGAACATTCTTGAGTTTAGCTATAACAGATTTCTCAAAAGAGTTTTGAATCAGGAACCCCAACTGTTTCGCATGGATATCAAGTCAAACATAAGATATGGTTGCTCTGGCGACATTACTGAGGAAGATATAGAAAGGGCTGCGGAGCAGGCTTATGTTCATGAATTCATCGCATCTCTTCCTGATGGTTACGAGACCCTTGTGGACAATGAACTCATCAGTGGTGGACAAAAACAGCGAATTGCTATTGCCAGAGCCATCCTCAAGAAACCATCTATTCTTATCCTTGATGAAGCCACTAGCGCTCTGGATTTGGAAAGTGAACACTATGTCAAGGTACATGCACAAAATGTAATTGCTGTTAAATTTCAAAACAAATCTGAAAAGCAAGAATCTTGTTGATATTTATATATATGATCGATCTGCTGCTATTATCTTCAGAGGATGCTTGATACATTCAGAAATGATGCCAAAAGAACAAGAAGTATCATTGTCATAGCACACAGGTAAGTTCAAGTTCTCTCTCTTTGTCTACTTCATTGTTGAAATGGAACCAACATCCCAACTCTAAGTTACTAGAAAGCGCTGCCTGATTAGCGATCTCAGTTCCGGAACATGTAGCGCCAACAAACCAAACGCGGAAATTTCCATTCCCGATATAAGATTGAGAAAGTGTTTCAAAGAAGGCTATCCAATCCTAACGTTATGCATACTGAAGTGTTCCGCGATTTAGGTAACTTAGTCCGAACTTTTTTGCAGGTTATCTACCATAAGGGCTGCTGACAGAATCATTGTAATGGATGGAGGTCGGATTGCTGAGGTCAGAGTCTTTTCTTTTTCATGTATATTCAATGTAAATCATATAGAATTGGATTCCATAGTCTATCTAGCTGAGTGAAGTATTGGTGTTTTCATTTGTGCTATTATTTTACATGTACAGATGGGTGACCACAGAGAGCTCCTTCAAAAAGATGGGTTGTATGCTCGGTTAGTGAAGATGCATAAAGACTTGAACCAGTAAAAATGGGCATCATCTTGTGTTTTGTTTGTTGTATGGAACTGTCAATGCAGACATGACGTGAAAACTTATAAATGCATATTCACTGAGTCTGAGTTGGATTTTATTTATATTACAAAGCTATATGCTATGATGCATCAGAGATTTTCAAGGGGTTGATGGAGAAATCAGAGGGCAGGATGTTATTGATTTTTTCAAAAACAAAATCAAAATGACACGAGATCAAACCCAAAGCCCAGTAAGACTTAATTTGGGATCAACTTGTTGTGTAAAATGATTTATACTATACAATAACCCATAAACTACCTTACCAGCTCTATAGTAATTATAACTTATACCATAAGCTCTAAGCTACCATATAATCACAAACTCGTCGTAAAGATAAAAAAATTAAACTACAAGTTAAATTTACCTATTGCTACTAGATGATGATGGTGAATCAAGAAGAGGAGTGGCAAACTCGTTGTGGAGAGAAAAAAGACGACAACATCATCAAAGTCGGAGGCGGATGGTGGAGATGAAGGTCGAGAGGAGAGACTAGGTAAAGAGGGAGTGAGAAATAAGTCATTAAAGAGAATTTGAATTATGTAGAAATTTCATTAAATTTAACGTATTATAAGAAATAGGCGCCAATATCTTTTCATCTCCGTTCCCCACCGAATAATCAATTTTAGAATGATAAAATTTGGTTGGAATATACTAGTTGGACAAGGGTCATCAAAGTTAGATACTTAAACATAAATGACATAAAACCATTTTACCCTTTTTTTAACCACTTATATTCCATTTATAATGTACATATTGCTTTTTTCACTTTTGATATTCAGACCAACTTTTAATTGTACAGATCTTTCTTTCTAGGGTTTTAATTTATATTATTACAATCAATTAGCAATTTTTTTTACTGTCTTTCCCTATCTATAAAGGGAGTACTTTATCCAAAAAGTATCTAATGCTTTTCTCTTTAAAGAAAAATATAATATAAATTATTATTCTACTCTAAACCTTTCTAATTTATCAATAAAAAAACTTTTTATACTCATAAGTAGAAACTTCACTGCAGAAAATTAAACAAGGAACACACTGTTATTATTTTTTTATGTTAGGCCATTACATTATCTAAACAATTGATGAGAAATGTTTTTTTTATAAGATTAAATTCATAAATGTTTTTTCATCAAAAATAATAATTCATAAATGGTTTTTACTTTGCGAGCACAACATTAACATGACCACAACAGCGAAAATCGCGCATATCTTGATTTTGCTGTTTAGAGATTAACCCGCGGCCTGGTCGGTGTCAATACGACACCAGGAGGCGCGTGGGGGTGGTTCAGTATAGGGGCGCGTACTCGCCTCTCCCATCCCCACCAATCATCTCCCGCCACGTACCCTTCCTCCTCGATTCAGTACACTCACAACAAGTAACTCCTCCCCCACTTTCTCTTCTCTTCTCTCACCAGAGTCAAAACCCACACAAAACCCCGAAGATTCTCTGGCTCCTTTCTCTAGGGTTCGTCGCTTTTCTAGTGTAGAATTCAGCAGTTCAGTGAAGTTCAGGCTTCACTTGTGCTACTTTGATGGTTCTTTCTGAAGCATTTTCTTGATACTTCGCTGGTGCTGTGTTGCGTGGGTAAGCGAAGATGTTGCGGTTCGTGTTTGTGGTGGTGGTGGTGCTTGTGGTGGTGGTGGAGAAGACGGCTTCGCTTAAAGGTTCTGGTCCGCACTTGGCGGATGTGAACATTCTGTTGCCTCCGAAAATGACTAATCCTGTAGAGTATCGACTTCAAGGGAGTGATGGTTGCTTCAAATGGTATGCACATTTCCACATACTTCACTCTCATTCCTTGCCTTCTTTACTGTGGTTCGATTCGATGCTGCTTCTTGATTTATGACAAGTTATGCTTGTTCAAGCTGTACTGGGAAAATTGTCGGGAGAACGAATTTGTTCAACATTTTATTTGTGCATATTCTTTATTCTTCGAGGAGGTTTATAGCTAGTCTGGACTCGAGGATTTGTGAGGAAATAGGTTTAAGGATGATACATTGATAACCCTGGAGGACAAAATGATACCATTTTGTTGTGGTCTATGGCCTGTGAATTGAGTCTCTGGACTTGAAAGTGATGGAGAGCTGTGATATTCGCATTTGCTGAACTGCATTCCTTACTTTAAGAGCATTAGTAAAACTCTTCATTCAGCCGCCCTTGGCGTTGGTAATGGTCATATTGACGAGCAACCCTGTTGGTGAGAAGGAGATAGAAAATCATATTTGATAGTGTTCTGCTTGCAGGCTTTCCATTGTTGAGTGCTTGTGGTGTGTTATGAGTATAAAGCTAATATTGGGTTTTCTACTGTTAGGTTAAGGTTGGAATTAGGGATTTGATGTACTATTGAGTTTGATTTAGGGATTTCCTCTATTTTCTTATATGCCATAACCAGTCCTGTATGTCCGCATGAAATTATTTTCTTCATTCCTATTGTTAACATGGTATCATAGCCATCTAAAATTAGAAGTCTCAAGTTCGAGACCTTTGGCCACCTTGATTAAAAAAAGTTAAAATTCCAGCACAAGGCAAGAAGAAATGTGCATGGATCATGTACAAAGAGATAATGAGCTTTTACATTAGGAGGTGTGCTAGAGTATAAACTTAATACTGGTCCTTAAACTATAAGCTTAACCTTCGCTGAGTTGGTCCTTTAATAGGGTGGTTATTAAAGGTAGAACATGTAGTATTAGTTTTGTTAGTACTTCCAGTAATCAGCTTCAACCTGGAGGTACAAGGACGTCTGCAGGTTCTTGGACTAGAACACCAGGCTGTCTTCATGGCTCCTACATTTTTCAATGCATGTGATGAGGACTCAGAAAAGAAGGGAAATGATGCGTTTGATGAATTACCTGTATTATCAAAACAGTCTGTTTCAGCTGACACTATGTCAGGAATGTTGTCAGATTGGTTCTGGTTCTGAATGAAGAATGGTTTTTGTTGGATTAGAATTTTGTAACCAAATTTATGATGCATTTCCGTAATGGATGAGATGATTTACCGAGCATGTATGAAAACCAAATTGTTTTAGTGGTAGAATTGCTTCAGAAAGTTTTATATTTTTTCTTACTCCATGTAATGTAGTTAGAAGGTTTTCATCTCCTCGTTTAATTTTTATAAATTTCTACAGGTCATGGGATCATCATGATATTCTCTCTGTTCTACCTGAATATAATTCAAGTAGTCACTGCTCAACAAGTGCACGGTTGAGATCAATTGCCCCTTATAGTGGTCGCAAGGAGACTGCTATTTATGCTTCCGACGTACAAACTGGGATTGTAATCCGCTGCAAAGTTTTCATTGACAATTTTTCCAGAATCCAGATATTTCATAGTTCTGTTAAACTTGACTTAGATGGGCTTGCTACTCTTCGTGTTCGTGCCTTTGACAGTGAAGGTACATCTGAAATGAAAATGACTAGTAGATTTTGTTTGGGACAATGGCTTCTAAGTTGCAGTAATGCCCGT
This sequence comes from Pelargonium nanum, assembly GCA_036897485.1. Classification (NCBI taxonomy): domain Eukaryota; kingdom Viridiplantae; phylum Streptophyta; class Magnoliopsida; order Geraniales; family Geraniaceae; genus Pelargonium; species Pelargonium nanum. Next base: position 5,043 of record JAYMTF010003019.1, on the reverse strand, counting down.
TAAATTTCTCGACAGTTTGCAATATGTGTTCCAGCCTATTTGACTCTATTGTACCATTCAATAACACTCAATCCAAGTTGAAGTTTTTTAGTCTGGTCGAAATTGTTTATTTTCTCTACATAACATAGGGGCTTGCAAATTTTGCTATTATTTATTATGTTTTATAATATCTTTTTGTATTACATATGGTTACTTGAGACACAAATTATGAACTAATCTTAGGTTGATCTTTATTCTCCCGACCCATAAATCGATTTCAGTGTATCTATATTTGTAGAAGTAAAGTTTTTGGTTTTTAATCAAAACTGTGGCTTATTTGCGGAGAATTGGTCTGGATCAAAGAGAATAAGTCGATTGTTATGTATATAGTTATATCGTGTTTGGTGTACTGCGGGAACGATTCATCTCATGTAACAGAATTTTAGTTTCTTGTCTAGTTTGTATGATTCTTTTTATTACTTCAGTACTGTTACTGTTCTAGTTTGACGCATATTTCAGTTTTTGTTAGATGCTTTTGCAGGTTTAATAACTTTCTTGTAATCCTTAGTAGGTTCTTTATTATTTATTGAATTCATTATGGTCTACTCATAACATATGGTTCTCTTGTCAATCTTCATTACAGAGAATGTGTTTTCATCATTAGTGGGCTTGCAGTTCATGTGGGAGCTTTTGCCTGAAACTGATGGACTGCGTAATCACCTCGTCCATGTTCCTTTGAAGGAATCTCCCCTGAGTGACTGTGGCGGCTTGTGCGGCGACTTAGATATACAAATAAATCTTGAAGATAGTGTATGTTAACTTCTAGTTGATCGGAAGGGATAGCTGTGGGTTATTATCTAACTCTTTTCTTTGATGCAGGGTGTATATTCGGATCTGTATCTAGTGAAAGGACTTAGGATTGGCCATGAGATTGTTTCTGTGCATCTGCTTGAACAACATTTGAAGGACATGGCTGATAAGATTGTTCTTACTGTAGCAGAAGCCATGTCGCTTCATCCTCCCTCACCCGTTTTTGTTCTCATAGGTGCTGCGTTTCATTATACTCTCAAGGTTATTCGTGGGAATATTCCTCAAGGTATCCACTCTTAAATCCTTCTGGTTGTACTTAATGGACAATTGCCAAATTGTTGTCTATTTCTGCTTACTATTAAAGTTTGATGATTTTGGTTGTCCAAATTATGGGCCACATGATATGGATCGCTACCTTATTAGTTATTTCCCTCTATAGTGTTAACCTCCGATTTTATCGGTTATATATTTGGAGACCAAGTGTTCAAGAAATCAGTAGTATCACCAGTTGGTAACAGTCTTTTTTTATAGGAATCAATTGTTTCGAACAAATATGGACCTATAGTAATTTGTTCTTGAAGAAGAATATGTTTTTAATTACATTGCTCATTTAAGTGAATAATCATTTTTTTGAGATTGCAAAATCCTTGTCAATTTGGAACCATTTGGTTTGTAAATAGAGGCGAGAAGTGGCTTTATGGGAGTGAAGTTTTGAATATTAATTGCACATACTTAAAGTCAAAATGTTATGCTTCTATTAGTAGCCAAGTTATATATTTAACCTAAGCAGGTCTGATAATGTTGTGAAAACTTTTTGATTCCCTATATGTATATTAGGCTCGATTGTTTTCTTTCCTGTTGTAGTAGATGATTGTGATTGGCTGAGTGATGGAAGCTTGTTGTCAACATGACAAGATGAAAAGATCTAGAATTTTTGGAATAATTATAAACTGTATCAAGGTGCTGTAGGCTTTGCCTTCTTTGGGCCTCTTGTTTTTCAGGATTAGTTTGATTGTGGGCTAGTTTCGATTGGAGTAATTTTCTTGGTATCTGAGTTAGACTTTAAACTCGTTATGTAATAGATTACTATTTTGCCCTTTGCTGGTAAAAGTGTTTTTAAGGACTGACGGTCAAAATTATTTTGCACAAACCGGGCATGCTTCTCTAAAATCATCATCATCACCACCACCACACTTATCTTAGGGGTATTATTGGTAATGCATGCATAACAAAATTAATAAGAAGAAGTTTGACATTTTTGAGGGACAATTTTTAAAGAAAGTGGACACTCATATTATTGTTATTGTTATTCTTTTGCGTTTTTAGTTTTTGTTTTGGAAAGTATATGTAAACCAAGTGCATATGGGTACAGTTGAAAGACCTTTTATGTATTTAGCTATTTTTTTTATCAATCCAGTCATTCTGTATTGCTGTCCATATGTTGGGTATCTGGAAAAGGCATTATTTTTCAGTTGCCTTACTACCTCTCTCAATGGCATTTGCAGTGGTGACTTTACCATCTCCACATCATCAGTGGTCTGTTTCAAACTCCTCAGTTGCCAAGGTGGATGCAAAGTTGGGTTTAACTCATGCATTTAGCTTAGGAGTTACTTCTGTCATTGTTGAAGATACCAGGGTTAATGGCCACAATCAAATCTCATCACTTCATGTTGTCCTGCCTGATACCCTATGTTTATACTTGTCACCATTGTCCAGTTCTGGTGATCCTGTCGAGGGAACAGAAGCCATTCCATCTGTGACACGGTGGTATGTTGTTTCTGGCTATCAGTATCTCATTCAAACGAAGGTTTTCTCACAAGGACCGGGTGCACAAGAAATCTTCATTACAGAGGTAGCTCATGTATTCTTCTTTTTTATCGTTTCAGAAGTGTTTGTTTACATTGCACTTCTGACTTGTTGGATCACCACCAGGGTTAGTTTACTAGGCTTTGACTTGCCACAAGAGTACTCTATGAGTTACAAATGTCTATTTGTGTATTGTCAATTCTTTCCTAATCTCTTCTAGGACTATTTGCTAAAACAAAGGTCAGTGCTAAGTTAACTGCCTACATAAAATGCTTCAGTGGTGTTTGTCTTCATGATGTTCATTTTACTTCTTAACAGTTTACTTCTTTTTACTATCTTCGTTTTCTGTTACTCAGAAGTTCCTTTCCTGCATTGCAGAGTGATGATGTTAAGTTGTATGACAACTATGCTCAGTACTGGAAAACTTCCTTAGTGTCAAATGATTTTGCAACTAAATATGGCTGGCAGAATTCTAGAATCCTGAAAGCAACTTCAGAGGGAGTGGGAAAATTGACTGCTTCATTGACTTATTTTACCGGGCACGATGAAACCAAGGAGGTGATGCTTTGTACATTTTTGCTTAACTCTATTGTATATTATTCTTGTTTGTTTTTTTTTTTTACCAACAACCATTGGGGCAAGCGGTTTAAGGCGCTTGGTTCCCTCGAGGTCTCAGGCCCGTTGAGTCCAAGCATTTTAATGAGGTGTTAACCTCATTGGTGGCTTAGCCTAATCCAAATATTTCTTGGCTTAGGAATTAGGATCCTTGCTCTCTCTCTCTCTCTATATATATATATATATAAATATTTGTCAGTTATGCTTTGTATTTATAGAAAAATGTATGAGTATAATCTGTGGTGGGATTTCCACTGCATAAATATAAGAAAATTTATGGGCATAATATATTTTTGCAAATTATGCTTTGAATTTATAGAAAAGAAATTGCAGTAATCTTTGAAAGGCACAAAAAATTTCTACTACTTAATATTGCTCGGCTAATGGTTAGAGATTTCAGCTTTGGATTTATTGGTTAATAGCAGTTGAACCATGAGAGTGAAAGGAGCTACTAGAGCTTCTTTGGGACTGCTTCTACACCCTATAATCTCGTTGCAGCATGGTGACAGCAACGCTTTTTGAGGAAAAAAGGAGAAAGAAACTCGATCTTCTCTTTGGTTGTGACAGAAAAAAGAAAAGCAATGAAAATATCATGCTGATGTTCTATGTTCCTTTGTTCTCTGGGTTTTGGGAGGTGGGGGGTTGGCATGATTATTGTTAAGGAAGTAATGTTTAAATAAGTATTTTCAGTCTCTGCTACGACTACATTGATAATTTAGTGGGCATAATGAAAGATGGAGATGATACTTTGTGATAAAAACCCTAGATTTTCTTTGTTCTTTCCTAACCAATGTTGTCATTTTTTGAAGTAAATAATTGTCTTCTTTATTCATCATGCTATTATTTTCTCTTCTGTTTTCCTCAACTTTGGTTATTGTATTCTCTCAATTATTTATTTGTTTTTGCTTATATTTCTTATACTTCTGTAGGTTCTGAAGGTTGTGCAAGAAATCATGGTCTGCAATGCCGTAAAATTTACTCTGGACGAAAGAAGTGGTCTATCTCAAAGCATTCTTCTTCCATGGGCACCTGCTGTTTATCAGGAGGTTGAGTTAAAGGCTACAGGAGGTTTATAGCTTTCTACCTGCTAAACTTTTTATATGTTTAAATTACATTTGTCATCTTATTTAGGAGGGCTTATTAAATTGTGTAGGTTGTGCAAAGTCAGCCAATGACTACAAATGGTTTTCTTCAGACATGGCTATTATATCTGTATCTGCTTCTGGGGTTGTCCAGGCGAAGAAGCCTGGTAAAGCTACTGTAAAAGTAGTATCCATTTTTGATGTATTCAATTATGATGAGGTAATGAAATTTTGTTAGCCAATATATTGATTTGTTTCTTCTGCACCCCAAAAGAAATGAAGTATCTACTAATTGAGATGTAAGATGAATGAAATAGATCCCTGATCAGTGCTCTGCTTCTTGTTTATATATTGTTCCTAAATTCCTAATATCGTATTTCTTGCCCAAGTATCTGTATTCCAACAAGTAACAAAGAATGATATTTTACTTGCAATGTGCAATGGAGCTAATATAGTTTGGCAAAGTCCTAAGGATTGACCGTTATCATTTTAGGATATTCAAATGTGTTAACGTCCCACATTGAAAGAATGTGAAGTCTGTCACCACTTGATATACACGTTGGGCCCTCCGCCTATTAGCTTAAGCTTTTGGGTTGGATCAAGTTTAACATGGTATCAGAGCGGGTTTTGATCCAGATTTGGCCCGTTTATGTTGCCTCCCCCTGTGGTCTCCGTCCCTCTTGCAGATGGATATGCCTGCGGCAGCCCCCGATTGTGCACGTGTCGAGCTTACCGATAAAAGAAAAATGTG
>JAYMTF010003018.1:0-16350 GCA_036897485.1 Pelargonium nanum | reverse complement strand
AAAGTCTCTTTATTTTTCCTTCACAATTATATTTATGCTGTTGAAAAACTGAAAAGTATTAGGTCATTTAGGTGACCTGAAAAATAAATAACTTTGGCCTTCTTTGGCTGCAGAGGAAGTGGTGCCCGAGTTGATGATCAATCTCTGAATGGAAGGTAGGTTAATTAATATTACTTTTTAGTTTTAGTGTTTAGTTTCCATCACTCTAGCTCTGACAGAACATCTGGTAATTGTGAAATCATTTTTGGCAGGGGGCATGAACAAAAGTTATCTGAGCAAAATACTGGTGCTCCTCCTAGTTACGAGGAAGCTGTAACTAAATCTCAAAGCCCAGTTCATAGTGAGAGGTATTGTTTTATGTTTTGGAGCTGTAATCTGACCTTGCTCGCAATTATAGCTGTTAGTGTTTGGATCCTGAATCTTTTCATTTTGAAAGGGATGGAGAAACTGCATCCTCATCTGCTGCTAGAGCTTCTCCACGTGTTGAAAATAATCCAAGTCATGGGGCCACTACTTTGAACAATGATGCATCATCTGTGAAGCAAGGAGTCGAGCCTTCTGATGAATTTGATCCACGTGGTTTTGTTGTAGCCCCTGTTTCGGGTACTTGTTCAATCTTAGCTACACATTTGAACTATCACTTCATACCTTGTTTGATTTGCTATTAACTGTTGTTGCGCTTGCGCCATATAACTTCTCACTGTTGTGGGTTGCGTTTATGTAGTATTTAATTCACTATGCTTCTATACATATTCCTTTGAAACTATATTCTGAATTAGACTTCCCTTTGTATTGTTTTATGACATGAGCCAAAGTCATCTGATGCAATTATTATGTTATTTTAATTTTGCCTTCACCCATCCTTTTAGTTGTTCGAATGTATCTGACTACCTCTTTCAATCGCACTTGGATACTTTCTCCTACTTGCCATCTTATAGTTTTTTGTTTAAAATGGGAACTAACATTTTTGCTTTTCATTTACAAGCCCCTCCAGCTACCTCAAGCAGTCTTGAAATGGATTTACTTGGCTCTCTGTCAGACTCGTATTCTTCAAATGTATTAGCTATCATGCCAGCTACATCTACCACATCTTCTGAAACTGATGCTCATGCAAACTTTGGTTCGGTACCCACATATGCAGCACCACCACCATCATCATTTAATGCTTCAAATCAGGTATGTCAAAGAATGCCTTTAAAATACTAAAGTTTAAAATAATTATGCAACCACATGATGGTTACCAAGTAATTTGCAATTCTGCCTTGTCTTTGACTATTGAAAAGAAAGACAACAAGAAAAGGCATGCAGTGAAGTTGTCTCACTGATCGTTGTAGTATGGAATCTCTATTATGTTCAAGAAGATAAAAAATTGCAGCACTGTTTCCCAATTCAGTCCTCCCCAGTATTTTTCTATCATCTGAAGTCCTAGCAACTTTATTCCGTTGATGCAGGTGTTTGAAGATCCATTTGGTGACGGTCCTTTTAAAGCTATCCCTTCTACAGAGAGTGGCTTGCCTCAACCACAGCCTTCCACTTCTGCAGCTCATTTCCAACCTACAACGAACCAGAATGCTGAACATCCCCAGCCAGGTACCAATAATGCAGAAGCAGGTACAAACTTAGGTTTTGGGGACTCTTTTTCTGCTACTACTTACCCAGAGTCCAGTGCCCCCGGTGCTCAACCTCCTAATTCACAGTTCTTGTCTCAAGAGCCATCAATTCCGCAGCAGGACATTGATATTCTAGCTGACATCCTCCCACCTTCAGGACCTCAGCCTCTTGTAGTTTCACAGGCACCCTTTTCATCTTCAACTGGCCACCCTGCACAGCCAAACGCTAATGTCTATGGAGGCTATCAACCACAGGCGGGTTTTGTGGCTCCAGTTGCTCCAAACACACCCCCTCAGTTTCAAACAGGAGCAATGCAGCCTCCTCAGGCTCAAAATCTAGCAGGTGCACAGTTTGGCAGCGGGAATTTCCACTCACTGGGAGGATCTACATCTCCTCAATATCCAACTGGATCAGCCGCACAGTTTAGCAGTGGTAACTTCCTTCAACAACAGGGTTCACCAGTAGGTTCACAATCTGCTTTTTATATGATAAGTGGTCCACCTGTACAACATAATGGTGATATGCTGGGTAACTTACATCCACAAGCAGGACCAAAGAACCAAATGGCCACTCAGCCAATGCTTCCACTGTCAACAGGATCATCTTCAATAGTTTCTCAACCATCAAAGGACAAGTTCGAGACTAAGTCAACTGTGTGGGCTGATACTCTGAGCAGAGGACTCGTCGATTTGAATATTTCTGGATGTGAGTGCTTTTTTACCTTTTAGTCTACAAACACATTAAGTGATCTCTGATATAAGAATCCAGCTTGTCACATATCTGACATCATTTGTATTTGCTTGCGCAGCCAAAACTAATCCTTTGGCGGATATTGGGATTGATTTTGAAGCAATAAACCGAAAGGAGAAGAGAATGGAGAAACCTGCTGCTACTCCTGTAACATCTTCTATCACCATGGGTAAAGCTATGGGATCTGGTTCTGGGATGGGGCGTGCTGGGGCAACTGCTCTCAGGCCTGTATCAAATCCTATGATGGGCTCTGCCATGGACATGGGCATGGGTATGGGAGGTGGTTATGGAGGAATGTCTCAACCGATGGGGATGGGGATGAATATGGGCATGGGAATGAACATGAGAATGGGGCAAGGAGTGCCAATGCAGCCCCCAACTGGTTTACCTCCTGGTTCAGCCATGCCTAGTGGCTACAACCCCATGATGGGCAGAGGTGGTTATGCTCCTCAACAGCCATATGGTGGCGGCTATCGATGATATTCCCAAGAGTTAGGTGGGGAAGGTTATGAATACTTGATAATTTCCGAGGTGAAGATGAGCAAGTCAAGTCTATTACCTCTGGCATTCGGATCCTGTATTGTTCTATATTAACTTGCTGGAAGGTCGCATGTAGCGATTGATGTATCCTCTCCATACGCCAATCCCTTGGATCAGAAGAGTTGTGTAGGTGCATTGCATTACTGGATTCAGCTGTTGTTATATTGTGAACAATTGGGGATAACCCTTTTCGGGTTGTCCCATATATTTTTTTTGGTCCCATATATTTTTTGGTCACTTGTCAGAAATTTATAGTGTGGTTGGTGACTTAGTGAAAAATAAATCTGAAAATTCATTGTTCCTCTCTCCCCTTTATTTTTAATTTTAATATTCTCCAGTACAATCCGGTCCACTGTGATCGAACCTAACAGTAATATATGTGGATTTTATTGCTATATTGATGGTAGACAGATACCGGACCACTGATTGAACTCATATCTTCAGTTTTTGTCCAAGGAAGGAACATATTACCAATTCCAAAACGCGTACAGTTACAGTGATACTCAATTTCCAGGAAAAGGAAATTGCATATATTTCATTTTCCACAGAAGGTTGTCTCTTTTTGATTGGTTTATATTGTTTTGATTATATATCGTTTGGAGGAAGCTTCAAGGAGCCACACACACAATAATGGAAGTGTCACTTTCTGTTTTGACTTAATGTTTTTAAAGAGCTCAAATTCAACTTCTTCATAAGTTTCTTGTATTCATCTGTTAATCTTTTAATCCATTCTATTGCAGAGAAGCACAGCTTGAGTAGGTGACGAAGAAGACATGGCTGCTGAATCTCTTCTTGGTGCTGTTGCTGGTGAACTTCTTCACAAGTTAATCTTGCTTACCGATGATAGTATCCGCCATTTGTGGGACTTCAAGGACTACTTGAGAAAGCTCAATGACAAACTCAAAGTGATTCAAGCTTTTCTACGGGATGCAGAGAGTCACCAAGTTAGAGATGAGTCTGTGAGACTCTGGCTGACAAAACTCAAGAATTTGGCGTACGATGCTGATGATGTGGTGGACGAGTTTAACTTTGAAATCCTCCGCCGGAAGCTGGAGAAACAGACTCGCATCAGGAACAAGGTGCATATCTTTTTCTCACTGCCTAATCCTGTTGCTTTCCATTTCAAAATGGCTCAAAGAGTCAGACATATCAATTGTATGTTAGATGAAATTACTAAAGAAGCAAACAACTTCGGACTTCAGCCATTTGCATCTGCGAGTGTAGACCCGGCTGATAATGAAGAAATTAGGCGAACTCATCCCTTTGTAGATGATAAGAATATTGTGGGTAGAGCTGATGATGTGTCAAATGTTGTAAGCAACTAAGCATGCTACTTAGTTCAGAAGCCGATGAAGATTTATCTATAGTCGCTATAGTAGGAATGGCAGGCCTAGGGAAGACCACATTGGCTCAGCTAGCTTATAAAAATGAGTTGGTCAAAAAGCATTTTGATAGACGAATATGGGTTTGTGTATCTAGTTATTTTGATGTTGAAAGACTTTTAAAGGAGATGGTGGAATCTCTTTATGGAAATAGCTGTGATATGTCGAATACAGAAGCAATGATTCAAAAGCTTTCTGAAAGTTTGAGCGGAGCAAACTTTTTACTCATACTGGATGATGTGTGGAATAAAGATCCGTACAAATGGGAGCTCATGAGGAATGCTCTGTTAGGTACTGGAGCTGCCAAGCGAAGCAAGATTGTTGTGACTACTCGTAGTGATGAAGTTGTGTCAACCATGCGAGCCTCTCTCATGCATCGGTTGGTAGGACTATCAGACAACGATAGCTGGTTTTTGTTCAGAAAACGAGCATTTGCAGTTGGAATGAAAGAAAATCAAACTTTGATGGCTATTGGAAGAATGATTGTGGGCAAGTGCAAAGGTGTTCCATTAGCTATAAACACAATTGGAGCTTTGATGTATTCTAAGAGAACAGAGCAGGAGTGGTTGTCTATCAAAAGCAGTGAAGTCTGGGACTTACCTGGGGATAAAAATGGGATATTACCTGCCTTGAAACTTAGTTTTCATCATCTCCCATCACCATCTTTGAAGCAATGTTTCGCATATTGCTCAGTTTTTCCCAAGGGTTCCACAATTGAAAGAGAGAATTTAATTCAGCTATGGATGGCGGCAGGCTTCCTTGTGCCATTAGAAGGGAGCAACTGGGCAATGGAGGATGTGGGTAATCTGTATTTCAATATTTTACTATGGAATTCATTCTTCCAAGACATAGAACTTGATGAATTCGGAGATGTTGCACAGTGTAAGATGCATGATCTTGTCCATGATCTTGCACGTTCCATATCGAGATCTGAAATTCTGATTATGGATGAAAATTACAAGGAGAGTGGTATCCTTGAAGTTCGACACTTATGGCTGACTTCTGCTGAAGATATGAAACTAAGAATGCAGGAAGAGTGCTCAAAAAGATTGCGCACCTTATTTCTTTCGAGAAATGCAGATGGCAACATGTTACTAAACCTTCGCTGCCTCCGTTCTCTAAATTTACATGGGACTGATATAAAGGAGTTGCCAGTTTCAATTGGTAAACTGATCCATTTGAAGTATGTTGATCTCTCAGAGACTAAAATTGAAGTCTTGCCCGAATCTATCACTGAGCTGTGCAGTTTGCAGACATTGAGAATCCGAAATTGCAATCTACTCAGAGAGCTTCCTCAAGGATTTAGAAAGCTGGTTAGTTTGAGACATATATACTTTGATTCTTGGGTCCAAATGCCATCTGAGATAGGTCATGTTACTTGCCTTCAAACACTACCTTTCTTTGTCGTGTGTCAAGACAAGGGTCGTAGAGTTGAAGAATTAGGATCCTTAAAGGAATTGAGAGGTGGCTTAGACATTTGCAATCTTGAGAATGTGAGGGATGGAGAAGAAGCAAAGAGAGCAAATTTATCGGAGAAGACCAAGCTTTACAAGTTGAGATTGCAATGGAGAAGCGAGGAAGAAGCTAACAATAAGGACAGCGATGTTTTGGAAGGTCTCAAACCTCATATGTTCCTAAATAGCTTATCCATTGATGGCTTTAGGGGCGAGAACTTTCCATCATGGATGCTTCTGCTGGACTATTTGGTGAAGATGGAATTGAAGAACTGCAAGAAATGTGAGGTAATACCAACACTTGGGCATCTTCCCAGTCTCAAGGTTCTCTACATTGGGGGACTGGAAAACGTCAAAAGCATCGGAAGTGAATTCTACGAAGCAGATAGCAGCAGTAGCAGTACACAGAGAAGACGGGTTTTTCCAGCACTAAGAGAATTCACCTTGGCGGACATGCCAAACCTCGTGAAGTGGTCGAAAGCAGTTGGAAGAGGTGGAGGCAGGGTGTTCCCTCGCCTCGAGGAGTTGAAAATTGAAGGGTGTCGTCGACTTACCACTGCTCCAAGTAGGTTTGACTCTCTAAAGAAATTGATCGTTGAAGGCGTCATCAGCAGTGTGCCATTGATGAAGATTTGCAGCAAGGTAACCACTCTGACCTCCATTGAGATATGGATGGTGTCACAACTCTCCATACTGCCAGATGGATTACTGCTGAACAACAAGAACCTCAGCGATTTGAAGATATGGAGCTGTGACGAATTAACAAGTATTGGACCCTTGAATCAGTCTAATCACGCGTGGGGATGCTGTGCTTCTCTTAGGAAAATCAGTATTGCCTTCTGCGAGAAACTGAGTTACATAGCAGATGGACTATACTCCCTCATTTCTCTCGAGAAATTGAGAATCCATTGCTGCCCAAACCTTAGGTTTCTTTCACGTGTACAAGGTGAGCTACAATCCTGCAGGTCTCTCAAGTGGTTTGCTGTATCCGGCTGCCCAAAATTGATAAATTTGTTGGATCATTTCCGGTATTTAACCCAGTTGGAGTCAGTTGGCATTGGCGGGTTGGACGAGCTGGATGATTTTCCCGACCTTAGTTCCATCCTGCACATCCTCGTTTTGCTTGAAAGGCTTGAACTCATTGGTTGGGCTAAACTCAATTCTGTTCCGGATCAACTACGCCACCTCACTGCTCTGAGATACTTGACTATAAGGGACTTCAACGGAATTAAAGACTTGCCAGATTGGCTGTGCAACCTTTCATCTCTTCGTTCTTTGCATATTTATCGCTGTGAGAAGCTCAAGTATCTACCGAGCTTTGATTCCATTGGACGCCTCTCAAAATTACAGTCATTGCGAATTAAGATGTGCCCCGAATTAACTGAAAGATGTGCCAAGGGCAGTGGCCCAGAGTGGTACAAGATTTCTCACATTCCATCGGTTGATATAGGATCAACTGTCCGATGTGAAAGCTGATTGAAGTTTAAGGCAACCCGTGAATGGTACATTCGGCAAATCTCTTCTCTGCCATTTTCTCTGTTAATGATGATGTTACTAACTAATGTGCACTCTCTCTATATATAGGGTGTTTCAGTTCATTCTCTGTTACAATGCTAGTGCATTTTTGGATGCAGATTGAAGTTTCATGCAGTTTACTGTAAGCTTTCTGAAACATTACCTCTCATATATTGTAAATTTTGTATGACATAATGTATCTGTCATCTGATATGGTTCACTTCATTTTCTGGCATAGTAACCATCATAGAATAATATTCAGCATCATGAGGTTCTCTTTTTACAACTCATTCAATGTGTATAGTTCTTTCAACTTAGGCGCGGGTCCAGATTGACCCATCAAATCCCTCTTAAGATACTTTAACCAGCATTGGTTGCCAAACTGTTTTGGCCTAGTCCAAAAATTGTGCCCATGCCGAGCCTCAAGTCTGGCTCCGCCACTGAGTACGGGCATGAGTGAAGTCTTTTGGTATTTCTACTATGGTACGTACTGAGGAGTACCCAGAGAGTACCAATACCCGCTACCCATAGTTCCTTCTCTTAGGAGTACCCGTGCTTCACATAACTATATATAATTGATGCATGTTGGTTAATTAATTAGGGTTCAAGGAAGGGGCCAACAATGCATGTTGCGGTACAGGAGCTTCTTGTGGAGCAGCTGGTTTTACAAGGTGACGTGACTTCTCAAACCGCACAATACATTATCAGATAGCTTCGCTGCTTTGGAGCGGACCATCCTCTGTCAATCGTCCCTACAAAACACTTTTTTGAAGACTCTCCGTCTACCAACTTATTGCTTAATTATCATACATATTAGTTCGTTTTCATGTTCGATTGTTAAATAAACAATATGCACGAGTCACGATCAATGTCGATGGATTTGGATTTCATGATCATCATGCCATTGAAGCATTTTAGTAAAAAATGATGGTGGTTTTTTGGTGAATAAGAAGGAATATTATACATAGTTAACTTGAAATTCCAAACCCATCTCATATTATTAAACAATTCAAAGCCCATATAGCACGGCTTAAACATGAAATACATTGCTTCCAATGTCTGCTTGTTAAACGCATCAAGCAAGTCGTGTGCACGTAGTGAGCACGTTTAAATTCCTCGCCAATTTGCGAGCAACTTCAAAACAATGTTATTTTGACGTTCAAGCTTTTTGAACAATTCTTTAAAAAAAAAAATTTTTGAACAAATATCAATGACTTGATTATATGGGCGCGAAATAGCAAAAAATGTGCGAGGACTTTGCAAACAGTTTGCAAGATAGAAAATTGGCGAAAAACTTTGTATTTGGTAGCGGTCTCAAATTATGTATTCATAATTATTTTGCGAAAAATCTACGAAAAATTAATACTTTATATTTATTTTTTCATCTTTATAGACACGTATTTTATCTAACTCAATTGAATCTAATATTGTTAACTCATACCGACAAGGCAACAAACTTTTTAAAGAAACAATTATTTCGGAACAACAAATTCAACTGACAATTATTTCGAAACGAATGTAGTATAGAAATTGTAATTAGGTAAATGGCTAAATCAACCTGAATATGTATATTCCTAGCTCAAGTTATAGTTTAAGTCACCACTATCACAGATTCACAGTGTCACTGGTCTCCTTCCTACAAAATCTACAAAATCTCAGCTTAAACCCTAAAACATCCAAAACAGCACTAATGAGCAGAAGGAGGCTCAAATCCATCATCTCCTTCTCAATCTCCAATATTGCTTCTCCTACCTCCACCCCCTCTTTCTCTTCCCATTTCTCCACCATCTACGCTCCAATTCCCAACTGTTCCGGTCTCTTCTCCAGATTCATCTCCACCTCCTCGCCGGACAATCTCGACTCCGTTTCCGCTCAAGAATTTGCCTTCTTGCGCGATTCATTACTCGCCTCCGACGTCGATTCCGGCCCTGCACCACACGATCCCGGTAACTTCTCAAACGATGCCATTTCGATATCTGATTTTCTTCGGAATAATGATGATGGTTTCGGTATCAAAACCCAGAAATTTCTTAGGCAATTTAGGGCAAAACTCAACCATTCTTTGGTGGCTGAGGTCTTGGGTCTATTGCAAAATCCAGAATTGGGTGTTAAGTTTTTCATTTGGGCGGGGCGGCAAGTCGGGTACGCTCACACCGGGTCTGTGTACAATGCTTTGTTGGAGATGATGGGTTGCAATGGTAGTGATAGAGTTCAGGAAGGTTTCTTGCAAGACATCAAGAATGATGACGCCGAGGTGCTACGGCGGTTGCTTAACTTTCTGGTTCAGAAGTGCTGTCGAAATGGGTTGTGGAGTGTGGCTTTGGAGGAGCTCGGGCGGCTTAAGAGTTTTGGCTACAAGCCCTCGAGTTCCACTTATAATGCCCTGGTTCAAGTGTTTCTTAGGGCGGATAAGCTGGACTCGGCTTATTTGGTTTATCGGGAGATGTCGAGTGCGGGGGTCAAAATGGATGAGTTTACGTTGGGGTGTTTTGTGCATTCGCTTTGCAAGGCGGGCCAGTGTAGGGAGGCGTTAGAGTTGATTGAGAAGGAAGGATATGAGCCTAGTACGATACTTTATACGAAAATGATATCGGGCTTGTGTGAAGTTTCACATTTTGAAGAAGCTATGGATATCTTGAACAGAATGAGGTGTAACTCTTGTCATCCTAATGTTGTCACTTATAGAATCATGCTTTGGGGGTGTTTGAGAAAAAGGAAGCTTGGTTTGTGTAACAAAATTCTCAGCATGATGATTGCTGAAGGTTGTTATCCGACTCCAAAGTTATTCAATTCACTTGTTCATGCTTACTGTGTTTCAGGAGATTATGCTTATGCCTATAAGTTGTTTAAGGATATGGTGGCGTGTGGTTGTCGTCCGGGTTATGTGGCATACAATATACTGATTGGTGGTATTTGTGGGAATGAGTCGCCTAGTTCAGATATGCTAGAGTTGGCTGAGAAGGCATATGGTGGGATGCTTGCTGCAGGCCTTGTATTAAACAAGGTCAATGTCAACAAATTTGCGCGATGTCTTTGCAATGCTGGAAAATTTGAGAAAGCATATAATATTATTCGTGAAATGATGAATAAGGGCTTTGTACCTGATGCTAGCACATACACCAAAGTGATTGGTTTATTGTGCAATGCCTCCAAGGTAGAATCGGCTTTTTCATTGTTTGAAGAAATGAAAAGGAATGGTGTTACCCCTGATGTCTATACGTATACAATTTTAATTGACAGTTTTTGTAAATTTGGCCTCATTGAACAGGCTCAAAGGTGGTTTAGTGAAATGATAAGAGATGGTTGTGCTCCTAATGTTGTGACCTACACCGCTCTTATACATGCTTACCTTAAAGCAAGGAAGTTGAGCAATGCCAATGAACTCTTTGAGATGATGTTGTCTAATGGTTGCATACCAAATATTGTCACATATACGGCTTTAATTGATGGTCACTGTAAAGCTGGAGATATAGAAAGAGCTTGTAAGATTTATGAGAGAATGAGGGGCAGTGTAGAAATCTCAGATATAGATATGTATTTCAGGGTTGATGATGGCACTGTCAAAGAACCGAATGTTTTTACTTATGGAGCTTTGGTAGATGGCTTGTGCAAAGCTCACAATGTCAGAGAGGCCCGTGATTTATTGGATTCCATGTCCAAAGTAAATTGTGATCCGAATCATATTGTCTATAGTGCTCTTATAGATGGATTTTGCAAGGTTGGGAAGCTAGACGAAGCAGAAGAGGTGTTTGCCAAGATGAAAGAGCGTGGATGCAGTCCAGGCGTGTATACTTACAGCTCATTCATTGACACGTTGTTTAAGGATAAACGATTAGATATTGCTTTAAAGGTCTTGTCCGAAATGCTTGAAAATTCTTGTGCTCCTAATGTCGTTGTCTACACATCGATGGTCGATGGTCTTTGCAAAGTTGGGAAGATAGATGAGGCTAGGAAGCTAATGGTTATGATGGAAGAAAAAGGGTGTTCTCCAGATGTTGATACTTACACTGCAATGATAGATGGCTTTGGGAAGGCAGGTAAAGTTGACAAATGCCTTGAGCTCTTTAATGAAATGGCTCGGAAGGGTTGTGCTCCAGATTTTATCACCTATACAGTTTTGATAAAGCATTGCTGCACTGTTGGGCTTTTGGATGAGGCTCACCGACTTTTAGATGAAATGAGACAGACATATTGGCCTAAGCATGTAGTAGGTTATCGTAAAGTCATAGAAGGTTTTAACCAAGAGTTCATAACGTCTCTTGGTCTATTAGGTGAGATTAGTGAGGATAATTCAGCACCAGTCAGTTCGGTATACAGAGTTCTGATTGACAATTTTATTAAGGCGGGAAGGTTGGAAGTTGCTTTGGAACTGCATGAAGAGATCTCATCATTGCTTCAGTCTTCATCTACAAATAAAAGTATATATGCTTCTTTGGTTAAAAGCCTCTCCCTCGCAGGTAAGGTTGACAAGGCCATGGAGCTATATGCGGAAATGATAAAGAGTGTTGGTGTTCAGGACCTAAGCACATTCGTTGACCTTATTAAGGCGCTCACCAGAGTTAACAGGTGGGAGGAAGCACTTCAATTGTCAGATGGCCTATGTCAGATGGTTTGTCTTTCTAATTCTCCTTTCTGACTTTATACTACATTCATTATGCTAACATGCATTTTTTCTTGCCAAAGTACTTGGGTCTTGTTTATTTGTTGAATATAGGATACTGGTATAACTATGAACATTCTAATTACATGTATCTTATAGTTGCTTTTTAGTGTGCATCTGCCTTCTAATTGCCAACTTTTAAGGCATGTAAAGTTATAACCTTTCTCCCTTGTATTAAAAAAGATGATAAATCTCTTGAGTATATTTGATCACATCACTTTATGTTATCCTGCCAGCCTTGAATCCATATGTTGGTAAGTGGAATTGGTTTTTGAAGGTTATACCTAGGTAGATAGACTACATTGTTGGTTACGTCTTTCTCTATGCTTACATTGATACACAAACACACACACACACGTATATTAACACGTTCAATATTTGATATGATGTTTTTTTATTTGAGCAGAATGTTCGTTGGATGCATGAGGAAGAGACATCCAACAGAAATTAGGCTGTTCTGTACTGTACATTGGTTGCATCCACTTAAGGTTGATCCGATGTTTTAATAGTACAATTCTGCAGTCTTGGTGTGAGAGATACACTATTAGTGTGAGAAAACCTGATGGGGTGAGCATTTAAATACCAAGTGAGTATTTCAATCTTAAAAAGTGCTTATCCAGGAATTAATTGAACTATTAATATTATTTTTCCCTTTTAACATAATTCAAAGTGTTATTGTCTGGCATTGATCTCTGCTGATATTACTGCTAATCACATAGGTGAGTATTGAACTACTGATGTGTCTGGTTTCTGCAACCTTAATCAATTATGAAAGGTTATTAGGCAGTAGTTGGTAATCTAAAAACTGAAATACATAGTTTGTTCTTTGTTTTGTTGTGTGTATGTTGCTGCTACTTTATTTTAACTCTGTTATTTCATGCAGCTGCATTGGTATAGAACTGATGCAAGTGCGGTATGGGTAAGTGCTATTGGAACTGGTTTTTGTTTCTACATATTTTCTTGATTGTCTAATCATGACAAGGCTAGTATTGTTTTTAGTTATCTTTCATGTGAGGCTTGATTGCAGGACATATATCTACACTCTTTTTTAGGAGTTATTGCTTATAACTTTCACAGACATGTCATTCTTTTAGATGATTGCTCTGAACTTCACTTTGTGACAACTAGCTACTCTGAAATTTCAATATTTCTATATGTTAGTTAGCAGGGTTAAATATAAAATAACAAGACTTTTTTTCCCCTTAATCTAGTTTTACATATTCAGCCACATGCCACTTCTCTCTCTTTCTCTTTTCCAGCAACTCACAAAATTAATCAATGCATGTTGAGTCCTTACAAACCAAATTCATTAGAAAAAACAAGAATCAAGATACACAAAGAGTCGCGACTCATAATAAAACAGGATATATTAGCATAGCTTATTGAACTTCAACATCAACAAGAATAAGAATCAGATAAAATAAATATCAATCACTACATAGCTCAAGAATCAACCAATCATCCCAAGAACTTAAAAAAGTTATATTACTAACAACATTCATGAAAGGAGAAGATTTGATAAAGAATAAAAAATAAAAAATTGTGTTAGAATCTTCAAGCTTGTGAAGTTTCCAGTGCCAAAATCTTCATAAGCTTGAAGATTTCAAATTTCACAGATAGAAATTTCATCTTCCATATTTGTTCTCCTCAAACCCTTATTGTCTCTCCAAACCCAAAAATTCCAACAAAAAAGATGGGAAAAATAGGCTCCCAAACTCCCAAATCTCACCGCTATCTCCTTTTGCCAATGAGCCCTATGGCCATGTCGTCACCTCTAGGCTCTAGCTGTCCAACGCTCTTCTTACGCCATCTTCTTTCGCTATCAAATGCTCTGCCCATGCTGTCAGGATTCTAGCAACAAATCCTGCCACCACCTCCCTCTCTCCTATGATTGAACTCCTCCTCCCTCTCTTTCACCTCCGCCGCTGATCCCTTTGGAATAGTTGGTTTTGATACTGGGTTTGGGTCTCAGTGGAGAAGGATGATAAAAAAAAGAAAGAAAAAACAAAAATAATAATTGTAGAATTGGAATTACAAAAACAACTTGTAATAATATGCTAAATCTGTCTAGCAAATCGATTGGTTGAAAATTCATGATAGTTGTTGCAAAGTGAAGTTCATGGTCGTCATCTAAAAAACATGACAAGTTTAGAGTACATATGTGCAGTTACTCATATTATTTTTTCATCAAAAGCAACCGTAGAATATTTTCTTCTCAAGTTGGGTGAAATTATATATTCAGAGCTTGAACTTCCTTGTTTTTGTTAGGAGAATGTCATGTTATAAGCGGTCTAAATTAGTTGAAAGATCCTAATTTTCATTACGTGAAGCAACCAACTTGGTTGGATTTGCTTTGGTCAATTATTCAGGCAACTCGTTTGGTAACTCAAATTGTATGTTTGAATCTTGGCCAATTTTATAATGTTATGACTATTCACATTGAAATTTTTCTGTTTTTAGATTTGTTGATACTACTGATTTCCTGAGGTTTGGTGACATGAATTCACCTCCAAGCTTTTAAGAACCCAACACTTGAGCCCATTGTTAGACCACCCACCTTTAAAAAGTGGTTTGTGGATTCATTTTTGTATCCAAACTTTATATGAATTATTAAACACCTGTGTTTCCCAATTTAACTTTCAGCATAACAATGGCCATTACCATTTGCTGTCTAGAAGTGATTGATTTTCTTGACAATTATGCAGAAGTCCCGCGACGGCACCTGGTGGATACATCTCTATTTCAAGTACGGGAACAAACCAATTAAGGAGCAAGAATAAAAATCTGGGTTGGCCCAGTGAGAGCCAAAACTCTACCCGCCCTTGTCAAATCCATACTTTCTGTCAGCGAAACCTGAACTCACAGACTGTGAGTCCCTGTCGCGAAGCTTCCAAGAACGAAAAGAAATCTAGCCTTCTGTTTTTTGGTAGTTTTCTTACTCAACAGGACAATGAGGAATCCAATTCCTGTCACGAGTGATTTATGGGGCATATTAACGAATCATCAGCCAACAACGAATTTTAGCAAAGAATTGATTCTAACAGGTGGAATTCTTGGACTTTGAGGGCACCTCTTTCCCATGTTCATATCGATTTGTTGTGTCCAATAAGGTCTTTCTTTAGTTTCTGTGATCTCTGTTGTATTGAATTTGTGCATTCCTCTATAAATTCTACTCGTAAATAAACATTCTTTTTGAAATCAGGTGAGAGCGACGGGCGAGAAACCTTGCCAGATCTTTTTCTGCTGATTTGGTGAGTAGAAGGCCAGAGAGCAACAAGGTGCATTTACAACTTGCTAGTTTAGTTCTTTTCAATGCAGAATAAAACTTAAAATTGCTGTTCTTGTATATTTTTTGTGTTGTGCAGGAGTAAGAGTTGGAAGGATGGGCAGAGATGTACTATTGTAGAAGCCATGGCATCAAACCACCAGTTTTAACATAGTGCTTCTTATACACTATGGCTTCTTTTGATAGTCTGGATTTGATTACGATAGATTGGATAACAACAATGATTTATGACAAATAAGAAGTCGATGGTTAATCAGTTATTCATTTATACATTTGATGTTACAGTAGATAGAGCAATAGATAAGAAATGTAATCAAATTTCTTGTTTGATGTAACAATGGATAATAAAAATAGATTTTATATCATTTTATTAATTTAGATGGATGCACATACAAAATTCATTAGTACAAAACTTTTGGGTTAAAAACTTCTAACAACTTATCAAACTCCACAATGGACCCTTTTAGTGTCTTATTAAACTTGTAGTTTTTTCGCCTCTCAACGGTCGGTTCAAATGCTCAACATAACATGCTTTCATTAAATTGTAACTTCACGTGTATCAAGTAATCATCCGAGTGATCAAAAGAGTCATATTCTCTTTCATATTTAACAATTTGTGAAAATTTAAAATTATTGGGGAAAAATTTCGACTATATGTCTTCATAAAGTGAGATTATTCGTGTTTTCCAACACTACTGTCTTATTTCTTTGATGTATGTGTTCGACCTCCCGTCTCCTCTATTAGGCTACAATATTTGTTTCGTAGTTGAAACTGTATGTTTTTGTATAATAAAAAGTAAAAATTGGTATTAAGCAAGCACAACCAGCTGCAAAAGTCGGATTCAGTTCGAATATCAAACACGGTAATGCATTACTTATTCCATCTCAAAATAAATATCTCATTTATGCTATATTTCATCTTGCTATTTTTAGAAAGCTAATCATATATAAAATACCAATATTACCCTCATAATAAGTTACTTTCATTCTTAAACCTCACCTAGGCAGCTAGGCCTTCTTCTTCCTCCAATCTCTAGGGTTTAATTAATTTCTCTACTCTGCTCTGTCCTGCCTACAATGGCGTCTCTGATCACCAACCTTCATTTCTGCCCTACCGCCTCCATTTCGCCGCCGACCACCCCCAAAACCTCC
>JAYMTF010003017.1:0-16352 GCA_036897485.1 Pelargonium nanum | reverse complement strand
TTTTTTATAACATGGCTAAATATTGAAGTAAAGGCTAAAACTTTTCATTTTGTCTATTTACTTTTCAATGTGTAAATCTAAAAAATAAAATAAAAAAGTTTATCATTCTTGTCATTACCGTCACTCCTAGAATACTAAAGTACCTTAATGGTATATTTAATGCAGTTCTTGTTAATTATCTACAAATCAGATCTTAGGTGTTTATAAAACTACAACTTGTTAATTTTTATTTCATTTTCCCTTACAAGAACATAAGACAAATTCTTGTCTATACTGCAATCGTTGTCCGTTGTTCATATTCTTTAGGCTGGGAGGAAAATTTCAGTGTATTCAACTTGATTATTCAGGTTGATGGAGAAGATTCCACTGTATTCGCTTTGACTGTTCAGGATGTTTTAGACATTGTGACTCAGTTTGGCAGTGTAATTTTTTTGTTTGCGGGTTAATTGGTCTGCAAACCGAGTTGTCCGCGAGTTAGTTAAGTTTTCGATCGTTTTGTCAGACTTGTTTGAGTGAGTTGATCTTCAAACACGTAGTTCTAAATCGTCTGATTTGAAGTGATAAATTTTGTTAGTTTCTTACGTTAAAAGAATCCGGTACGGTCAAAGCAAATCAAAGAAAGACAAGTATATATTCTGATATGTAATAATGTTGGGACAATGGTCCATTGTTGAAGACGAAGTAGCTAGCCATTCTGCAGCTGCAAAATTGACGTGCCATCCACTCCACTTACCAAGCACGTTATATTTGAAAATATCGCAAATTTTTACTATCTTTCTTGATTCTCAATTTGTTGACTTCTTCTCAGCCACTTTTGGATCGATCCAAGTTCGATCTTGAGAATCGTATAGCTTTTTCATGTTGAGTTTAGTATCGATTCAACCCACAAGATGTGAATTACAAATTTATATACTAATTCTGTATCAAAATAAGTGTTTTAGTTTCACTTGAATTTTTGTCATAAAACGAGTGATTCTTTCATTTTTAAGAAAGTTAGTTATTGTTAGAGTTTAAAACTAATATTGAGTCTTCAACTATCAGTTTAAGCTTTTAGTTCAATTGGTTCTTTACATTATATCGAGTTCGAATCTTGCTGCCACCCATATTAAATTCTAGCATAAGGCAAGAAGTAGACATATACATAGGTCACTTGTAAGTGCAAAACAAAATTGGGCACACTAACGAATTACTTGAATTTTTCTCCCATTTTGATGCGAATGGAGTGTTACTTAAGTTTCAAAATGAATATTTTGATACTATTTTTCATTTCGAAATGGATGGAGTACATAAAACTCTAGCAATCAAATAATTGAGCCCAAAATAAGTTAGTTATGTTTGCATTTCCCCCCTTTAACATCCTTGTTATCTTATTATAACAAATTCAAGATGTTCTTACTACCTTATCTCGACTATTTGACTAAAATCAGCTAGTTATGACTAAATGATATATTTTGACTTTTTGAGGACTTAATTAATATTTCGCTAAGATCAAATTCTAACCCCTCAAACTATCAGATAAAGATAATATTTCACTAATGATCAAATCAAAAGCATTGGAAGTCTCTGCTTCGGTCTGAATCGCTCGAATAAATTTCTCTTACTCTATTTCTACAATGATGTTCTGCCAACCTCTATCGAACACCCATTTGACTGTTGAATGGAAGCCAAGGCAGCAACCCTCTCGACCACCACTACCTCCGGACACTCATCCTTGCCACCACCCTACACCCGACCGTTATGATCTCTTCCCACCCACTCCCACGACCTTTATCCGTTCCCTCGCAACAACCCAACCCTACATTTAGCTTGTGCCTTCCTCTCAGCGGGTTCAACGAACCATACCGTGTTGAGGAGAGCCACCTCTCTGACAACCCGAGACTGACTTCCTACAATCATCGAATCCTCTTAGACTCCCTCCACTCTTCCGAGATGTTACTAAAAATTATAATGTATTTTATGTACAATACTCAAAATAACTTTATGTAACTTTTTGTCTTATATTTATTCGAGGATACATTTTTCCCCTTGTATGATTAGAGTAGGGTTTAGGCCGCAAAGGTGTATAGGCCCTAGAGCTATGGGTATCTTTTGCAACTTGCAAGCTAACATCAACTTTATTAATTAATTCTATAATCAAACTAAGGTTTATTATTTGATTACTATTGTAGCTCATTTCTTCCTAACCTCTCCCCTACCAAAATTGGAAAACCTTATCTCCATTACTTTATTATAAGTTATAACCCATTTATAATACATATTTAATTCCCGCAGCCTTTTTATTAGTGCTGTTTTTTAAATAAAAAAATTATTTTTTGTTTTCACAATCGTTTGTTTTATTATTTATCTCCACAATTTATAATTAAACTCCCGCAATGTCCTAAGATGACATTCTTGTGAGTTCTATCACATTTAGCCATGAAATGGGTTATTTTATTTATTCATTTATATTTTAAAAAGCCGTGACATGAGTTTTTTTTATAATTAAGAGTGAAAAAACTTTACTATATATAACTTGAGATAATATTTAAAAATATAAATCCATCATCTAATTGGGTGCCACTGACCACACAATTAAGACAAAAAAAAATAAACTAAAAGTAGAAAACAAACAAGTCAATGAGATAAACAAATACTAATATTAGTGCCTTGTAATGGAGTTGTTAACAATTAATAATATTTTGATAAACTGCACGATGATTAATATATTTTTGTGGATTTGGAGAGACATGGTGAACTAAACAAACTTATCCTCGGACTTCACCTCTCAAATTAAAACAAAAGGGAATGAGCTTTGCCACATAAAAACAGCTACACAACTTATCATTTGTTTTCGGACCATGTACATTTATTATTACAAACTTAACATGCTTTTTATTTTATATTCTAAATAATAATATAAACTTTGCCATTAGCCACATAGAATGTGACACGTGGAAGTGGTATTGGCACGGTCCTATCCTCCACCAAACCATTAACCAAGTCTTAATTAGATAATGGTGACTCAGCTAAACTTTGTATATTACCGCAACTACTGTTTATAAATATATAATTAATTAAAGTAATCAAATGATGTGGTGATGATGATAACAGTAACGACATTGATAATCATGTTTAAGTGAAGCTCATAAATATAATTAAATTTTGTATTAATTTGTGGTTGTCATGATGAATGGAACAAATACAATAGTTTTCACACACAACATAGGATAACATTTTCTATGCTACCTATCCTTCTCCTAAACCCTACTTTGCTGCTTCCCTACGTATGTATACACACTTTAAATATATATACAACAGCTAGCAAAGCACATCAATATATATATACCGTGTGAGAGAGATCGGTACTTATATATGTGTTATAAAGTAAGATTTTAAGTTTGAGTCTAACGATCGGTGATAACCGATAAATATTTTACTTTGTCCCTACAAGTTGCACGGGAAAAGGGTCATGTGTATGTCTCCAACATTACAAGAAAATAGAGAATTTGTAACAGACATTAGCGAGGGTCAAAAATTATTCGAAACTAAAATAAATTAGCGAGGGACACTTGCAATTTGCAAGAGAAAGTATTAGTGGTAACTTTTTTAGTTTCCCACCAAATACTAGCAAATGGACCTACCTCACTAATGTGAAATGATTTAGAGATTGATAGTTTAGCAACAGACAGTCATCGCTAAACATTAAAAATGAGTGAAAAATCATATCGATTTCTCTTTCCTTCTCGCCCTATCTACTACTTTCATCTCTTATCTCATTCCCGTCCTTCTCGCTCTTTCACTATGCCGTTGTCGTTGACGACCTCACTATCGTATTGGATTCCTAAAGGGGATATCACAATTTTGAATATTGAAATTGTGTGCTCAAATTGAGGTCAAAAATGGGTATACAAAATTGAGAACTAGATTTAAAGAAAGATTCTTGTACTAAGACATGAGGGCTAGAAAGAAGACAATGAGTAAAACAAAGGAGAGAGAATCATTTGTAGTAGAAGGATTCTACTTTGGGGCAAAATTCTTTTCCATCTTTTACACTCCTTTGTGTGTTTTTCTCATCTACCTTTGTATATATTGTATATATTTGTGGGCCATTTTAGAATATATCAAGTATATCTGTGGGCTGTTTTAACTTCCAATTAAACTACCAAAATTAATGTATTAAAAAAAGGTAAAAGGAAAAGTAGCTAGGAAAATAATGAAAAGAGAAAACCAAGTTCTTATTATATATAAATGTGATGCTACCTAGGAGTAGTTGCATAGGAGTGGAGTGAACATGTTGGTTTGTGCTTTGATGTTGAGCTAGTTAGCTATAGCTTGTGGCATTAACTTAAAGAGAAGTTGTTTATTTAGTGATGTAATGAAAACTTTAACCAAAAGGTTTTGGGAGGTTGTTGTTGTTGTTGCTGCTGCTGTTGTTGTTGTGATTGATTAAATAAAAGTTGAGAAGCCAACATCCTTCAAATTGTTTAGAATATTCACAGTGTCTCTCTAATATTCATCTGCTGATTATGCAATGCACATAACCTGTTTGTGGAAATGTCCCAATGAAAATTCTCAGCTTAGATCATCACTATGCTGCCATGAGTTGGCAATCCTAGCTATGTGGAAACAAAGCTGCAAATCCTTATCTCCAACATCAGTCCTAATCTGCTGATCAAGAATTATGGAAAGAGAGAAGTAACTAACACAAGGCATATATGTCATGAAAGCATCATTATGGTTAAGTTGTCACACATCAGGCCTAAGGTATGATTTGTCATCCTCTGGTTGGTTTACGTCGCTTTCCTCGCATTTATTTAATTTTAATATGTCTTTTGAAACCTAAGTTATGGTGTTTTTATTGTTTTCTTTGATCATTTCATTGAATTGAGGCTCAAAACTGAGGAAGGAATAAAGAACATTGTTTGATAAGGTGGAAAAAAGAAAGCAAAAGCTGCATTGAGAAACATGGCCTCGTGTCCTCGCTTGCTAATCATCAATTAACAGATAATTTAAACATCGGTAGCTTAGCCGGGACCATGTGCATTCTATAGAATACTGTCAAT
This sequence comes from Pelargonium nanum, assembly GCA_036897485.1. NCBI lineage: Eukaryota > Viridiplantae > Streptophyta > Magnoliopsida > Geraniales > Geraniaceae > Pelargonium > Pelargonium nanum. The sequence goes on along the minus strand of JAYMTF010003017.1, from coordinate 11,310 downwards.
GACAAGAAAAGGGGATAAAAAAATTAGAAAAGGACTCTAGGATTGGAAGAATTTGGTCATAGAATAATCTAATCTGCCAAAAAGTGAAATAAAGAAGTGTTGGGGAATCTTTCTTTATCTTTCTGTTCCTCTCTGATTAAGGTATTTTAATTTCCTCCCTTAGAAGGGTTTACTTGAAGAAAATGAAGGTGGCATTGGCTTAGAGAGGTAGCTTAAGATGGCTGCAAACTTACAAATACCTCCAATGGTGATTTCTAATCATTTGTGGCTCAAATTTGGAGAAAAAGGTGGCCCATAGGATGCAATTTACCTTTCTTTTTTTGTGTGTCTTAAACTGATGGAGAAAGGTGCTTAAGTGTCTCCCAACCCATCTCAAAAGACAAAGTAGTGATGCCTCCAAGAAAAGCCAAATAAGGTATACCTGTGCCATGACTTTGGGAATATATTATATACCAGATCTAGAAAGGCCAGCCCATGATTTCCTCATAAAACTCAATTCATTTTATTTTCATGTATTGCCTGTTCAAAGCTTATGATTATATTCATGATAATATTAAATAAAAATGAAGCTCTAGTTAATTACATCTAGCATTTTCTTTTCATTTGATTGCCTGTAATTTCATTTTTACCAATAAAACATTGCTTCTCTATGGATGCTTAAGAGATGAAATTAGATATAAGCTTTCTAGTATTAATTAATTTAAGAGTCTTGATCATCATATTAAATTCAATTATGAAAGTAAAAGGGCAATAACACATGTGGGTGTTTGAGAAAATCACATGATCAATGATTTAAAAAGCCATTCACATAATGTCATGAGAGTAAAGGCTTGAGGTTCTTGTAGTCACTGTCATGGAAGAATATCCGCCCGCAGGATGTAACTCTGGATGACAGGTAAGTCTAGAAGAATGAGCTGTCACTTTGTCATTGGTTATCGACAAAGAATCGATGAATGGAGAGCACGAATGCATGCGTAGGGGAGTTGAGAAGGTGATGAACTTATTCTTTGAGCAAGCAGAGATCTGACTCAGACAATAACTTGTCTTTAGAAACATAAAGTAGGTTCTTTACTATTTTCTAATGAGGCCTTGCAGGTAATGTCATATTAGGTGCACTTTAGGACAAATATAAATAGCATAGTTGCCTACATTTGCATCATTTCTATCTGCCTCTCTGTTTGTTCTGTTTTCAAATAGGTACACCAATATGGAGGATCAATGTCCCAAGATGGAAATCTACATGCAAAAGGAATTCACATCTTATTACCATGGAATGGAAGCAGCAGGATCCATATTGCTCAGTGATCCAATTATGTGGGATACTGCTCAGACAGAGGCTGACACTTCTTGTCATGATCATGGCAGCAGCAATAGCATGAAATCTCCTTCGTCGTCTCCTGATAGGTTGTTTTCAAGTCCAGAGTCTAGCTCTTCCACGGAGGAGGCTTCTGGTCGCAGTATGGTTAGTAACATCCCTGGATTTGTCAAACATGATTTTATCAAAGAAAACCCCAAGACCTCATTTGTTTCAGGATTGAGTTCTGTCCATCAACCTGGAGTTTCAACTTCAGATGCCAAAGAAAGTTTTATTCCCTTGAATTTCCTGGAAACATTTCCAAAATACCAAGCTCAAGTGTGTAACCCACCTTCTCAATCTTCACTATCTTCCATGTCGAAATTCCCAAATTTAACTTTGTTTTTGAAGGAACCTAGTAGCATACTAGATCCATCAACACAAAATACCATTGACAAGAGCCAAAAGTGTCAACCCATGTCCTCATCATCTCCCAACCCTTCAATTCCCATGTCACACCTTAACCAAGTCCAGTTCCAACCAGGCATGGAATGGCTCAAAATCAATCAAAATGTAGCCATCTACCCATCCAAAGGCTTCTCTGATTACTGGCTTGGCGCTACCAAGACACAGCCAATGAAGTACACAGGTCGAAGAATGCAGAATCAGCACCAGAAGACTTCTTTGCCATCGGCATCATCCCCCGGGAAGCTATTCAGAGGGGTGAGGCAAAGGCACTGGGGGAAATGGGTTGCAGAGATAAGGCTTCCTAGAAACCGGACAAGAGTTTGGTTGGGGACTTTTGACACTGCAGAGGATGCTGCTATTGCATATGACACAGCGGCGTACATGCTGCGCGGAGAGTATGCACATTTGAATTTCCCAGACCTCAAGCATCAACTTAAATCCAACTCTTTGAATGGGACCACAGCGGCGCTTCTTGAAGCCAAGCTACAAGCCATATCACAAGGAATTTCCACACACAAGAAGCCTGCTGACCCTCTCCCATCAGCACCAAAGCAACATTTATCCGAGGAAAGCACAACGGTGAAAGGCGCGGGCCAAAACCTCTCAAGGAAAGAGTGGCAGCCAGAGATGGATAGCAAATTAGGATCTGAAATGGTTGATAACAAGAAATCACAAGAAGATGCAGCATCAGATGTGGAAGCTGTTCAGTTGAGTAGAATGCCCTCATTAGACATGGACATGATATGGGATGCTCTTTTGGTGTCTGATTCATAACTATTTTCCCTTCAGTTTCATACTTCAAAGCAAATATTTATCTGCTTCTGGACTTTATTGATATGCTTCTATTGGCTGCATATAGTTTTTTTTCACTAATGGTCAGAATGAGGATCTATGCAATCCTTAATCCATAGTTTTATTTGCTTAAATTAAGTTCACTATGCAGATCTCTTTTCTTGGTAAACTTTATTTTTTATTTAGTTTGTTACCTTTCCCCTTTTTTCTTATGAGGAAGGGTTTAGATATAGGAGTTACAATTGGTTCCCAATTTCAGTTCTGAAACAGTGTTTTGAAGAAGAAAAACAAGTGCACAAGTTGTGCCACATCTGGTAAAAAATGTATACTTGTGTGTGTAATTCTTTTTGCTGCATTTGAGTATATGTTTCAAATCAGAAAATATAAACAATTTTGAACATTTGTTCCATTCTAAGAGAACAAGAATTTTTTTCACCTAGTTTGTACTCATTTTTACCATTCTAAAAGAACAAGAAAATTTGAACCTCATAGGATGGAGATTTTTTGTTTGTTTTTTTTTTCTTCTGGAAACCATCTACTTTAATCCAAATTGAGAACAACCACAAGAGCGGCCATTCCTAGGTTTCAAACTCAAGACCTCATGTTAAGTCGGAACAACTCACTGCTACTTACTCGTACGCGAACTTAATTTTTTGGCTACATTGCACTTGTGGAAAGATAACATATTCATGGAAAGTGAAGCATGAATAGTAGGAAGCAAGTTAAGTTACACCCATAAATTTCATTAAATTAACTAGCAACTAAACTTCCTAGGACATATATTGATTCACAAAGGCAAGGCAGGCACATATCTAGAATATAATGTCATTTGAGAAGTGCACCATAATGTTCTTACTTCAAAACTTCCTAAAATTCAGCCAGAACTTTACAAACCAATGACTCCTAAAAATGCAAGTTAACATACCTACATTGTTGCAGAAAATCCTAATGTCCATCACATGGTGGTGCTTCTTCTTTCTCTTCCTCCATTTGAGAATCCACCAAGTTTTTCTCTTTCTCATCCCCAGCCTTGTCAGTTCTCTCAACGCTTTCCTGCGTCTCACAAGTCTCCGCCTTGCCCAAGGTTTCCAAACCTTCAACGACAGATTCATCAGCGAACCCTGGAGACGTTTCCATATCGAAGTCCCTCTCCATAGTCTTGTCATCTTCAGAATCACTTTTGCCCGAACTACTCTCGTTATCCGGTGTCTGAGGGGAGTTCCCGTCTTCAGTTTCTTCAATCTTTCCTTGGACTTCCATCATATCTACATCTTGATCAGGAAACCTCTGTTGTAGCGGTACTGCATCACTGATGACTTGACCGGTTTTCAGCCTCTCCCTGTAATCTTCCATCTCTATTCTGTATCTTTCTTTATCTTTAACAGCTTTCTCCTGATAAACCTGATCAATCAACGAAACCAATGTAACTTAAATGAGTTACAATAGAGTATAGTTTCCCGATTTCAATCTTAAAATAACATATCAAATGTAAAACAGTACTTACTGTTCTTTCTGGATCTTTAAGCTTGTTCCAAAGTTCACCGATCATTCTGCTGATCTCTCTATCCTTCCCCGGGTGAAGTGGCTTCAGTCTTGCATGCTGCTCAGCAAAGAAGAAATTATAACCACTTCTATTAGGCTTTGGGTGATTAGGATCCCTTCTTTTTATCTCACATTTCTTCCTGCGACGGCGACGATGCACACCTGGTGTTGCAGTGGCGCTATCATTACTGTTTCCATAAACATTATGCTGCGGTACTAGGCGTTGTTGTGGGATGGGCGGAGCTTGATAGAGAACGCCTTTCAGCGTCTCTGAGCCAATAGTGACAGTAACAAGATACCCGCTCTCGAATTTTCCATCAATAACCCCAAACACAGGAGAACCTGCTGTTGATGCATGCTTTGCTGCAATTGTAATGGTCAATAACTTAGAAAACTCAAACAAAATACCAAGCAATGTGCCAGTGCAAGACATTCATTTTCTTCCAAGTAGATGTGAAAACAATCCGATTAGCTTAAGCACTAATTTTATGAAACGGCAAAACAAAGTAAACAAACTAGCAACAAAGACTAAAGGAGCAACAGCTTTGCATTTCCTGTTTTGGTTATAAACTAAAAGTAGAGGAGGGAAGGAGAAGAAACCTCCAGGCAATTCAGCTGTATTTATTCTTGGTTCCTGGAAGACAGCGGCTTGAACATGTGTTGATGGCAGCGTAGGTTCTGACCCTTGAGCTCTACTGGGAGGTACAGATGTGCCCTGCAAAGACTCTGCATAATAATTTTCACTTAATAATGAGGATTGCCTGTAATACTTTTAGATTGGAGTCAAGGAACATTTTGGTGCATACCAGCAGATACGGGAGTCCAACCCCTGGCTCGGAAAAAATATATTTGTTCATAGTGCTGGAGCAATGATCCATAGTACTTGCGCAGAACAAATGAAGCATTTGTTGCTGTTGAGGGGAAGTTGAAAACAGCAGTAACTTCTTTCCACCTTCTCTCCCGGATAATCTGCAGCCCAAATTATGTTAACGACATGACTAGCAATTTGTCAAAATGGTAAACATGGAAGATCAATATTAGTTGTTTGATGAGTACAACTTTTGTTGCAGGAGTGATTAACAGAAATGCTAATTAGTGATTACATTTGCCATGGACCATCAAGCAAGAAGAATTGGGAAAATCGCGGCTCGGTTTCTAAATACCTGAAACTTTTTATTTCAGCCTCATTGTTAAGCCAGCATATTTGTGAAATTTCACCAGCCTCCATATACCATATGTTTAAAATAAAAAATTGACTTGTCAAAGATGACAGTTTTCAACCAAGGAATGGAATTTATCAGTGCATCTCCCAGAATCTATAAAAAAAAAAAAAGAGATGTGGAGGCGTGGAGCTATTTTTTTCTTTTCTAATTGCAACTTTGGGATGGATACTAAAGACATTAACCAAGTAACCTAAAAGCAGCAATGAGTAGTCAAAACGTAAAATTTGGCCTGCTTCATTTTGTGTCATTCTTCAACAAAACAAGCAGAAAATCAGGCAGTTTATGGCTTATAACGAGAACAGCTGCGGATGTATAAGTGGCTATTGGTTATAAAGAGTTGGGGAAAAATCAAGGCGAACCATACATTCAGAACACCATTTAAGCCAGCACAAGAACAAAGTTGTTCAACCTAAAGAGTAGCGACATTGCAGAATGCATGTGATTATGTTAATCAACTTTCAACCAAGCCACTACTCTTCAGTCAATTATACACAATATTCATAATTTCATCCCAAGGCCTATAGCAGTGATTGGATCAACAATGCAATTGCATGGATTCAAAAATATCATTCACAAGTTTCTCACAACTCGGTTGTATAATATATCCATAGTTTAAATCAAGCACATTTAAATAAATCTCAGACGGAGAATTATAAATTATTTACCTACCTTCTCAATGCCACCACGAGAAGTTACCTCCACAAAAAGTCGATGCAAATCCAATTCCTTTCCACCAATAGTGGGAATCCTACATTTAGAACACACAAAAAGCAATCATATATGCCAGTGGCGCGAGAAAACACTCAAGAAAATACAAGCCAGATTGAGCAGAAGATGGAACAAAAAATGTATGCTAAAAACCCAGAACAAATCGCAAACACAAACATTCGAGTCTTGTAGTTATGAATTCAAGAATTTTGTAGGGGCAAGTATGGATTTTTTTTTTAAAGAAATATATAGTGTATTTAGGCCAACTATTTAGCTACAGCAATTTTGTTGCGCCTAAACAAACCTGTACTTTGGACAAATTGATTTACATCGTATTATACCCATGATGACAGAGCAGCAGTGCTTTATCCAACTATTTATTGTACTCAACCAATTTTAATAAACAACAACAAAGAATCCAAAAGGGAAATGGGACTTGTGACCACTAGAATGACAGAGTAACAAACATTGGATCCTCACCATCCAAGGCAAATACTACTTCTAGAGAACAGTGAATATCATACATACATGAGCCAGTTTACATTTCATATTCACATTTGTCTCCACTTGCATATTATTCAAATAAATTGTATGCATAAGGCAATATATGGTTCTTTATGCAACTGAAACAGCAAGTCCTAAATGGGTAACAACATTAAAGATGCACAAATTTTTCAAACAACAAATATAAGAAACATGTACCTACATTACAATAGTCCTGAAAAGTCAAATGTTCATGAACTTAGCATCAAACAACAATGTATTTAGGTGAGATTCAAAAATGGAAATATATAAATTACATAATGACTGGTGTGTTAAATTTTGGAAACTTGGAGGGAAGGAAAAGTAGTTCTGTTGGATCTTTGTATTGGCAAGATTCAGGGAATTTTTAATGGAGGGCAAAGTTTTTCAAGAGACCAACACCATAATGAACTTATTCTTTACACTTCACTTTTCCATCACCCAAACATAGAATGAATTTATTCAAACATAAAAGGAAACCAAGTCTTATCTAGGTACGGTTACAGTGTGTGCTTGTGATAAAGAACCATTTGTACAAAAAGATGTATTTGTCACAGCTTCTGCCAATTTTAAGGAGAGTAAGTAGCAAGGAATCTTCTAACTCTCATTCTAGATCAAAAATCTAATTAGTTATGAAAAAATAAGAAGAGAAACTACAAATACTTAACTTATATCACTTGATATTCTACATGTAAGAGAACAAAAGTAATAGTTTATAGAGGCAAAACTTGGTCCAAACACATGAAAGTTGCAGCTAAATGGTTAAAGAAGATGCTTACATGAACTTGGTGCTCATAGAAATATGGAGCTTCTCCAATGTGGACATGAAGAGAGCTGAACTAGCAACAACATCCTCATATTTGGCAAGAGGAGGTGGGTATGGAATAAAGTTGGGTGATGTTTCCTTCATAGGCAGTGGACTCTTGTTGGCACAAGAAGTAGATGCCATTGCCAACTCCTTCCTACCAGATTCCTCTGTTCTCCCCAATTCCACCATCACTATATACTTCTTCACTGCACAAACAAAGCCACATAAATACAAGTCACTCAACATAAAACAAACAAAAGGAGCACCATAACAATGAAAATCAACAAACATACAATCAAAACAGTGAAAAACCATAAATTTGTAGACAATAAAGAAACTGAACAGTACACAACTCTGCATGCACAGTCCTCACCAGTCACTCCTTCATACATAAATAAAGCCAAATATTGAAGAGAAAATGGGTAAAAAAGAGGACTTTTATTGAGGTAATTAATACAACCACCATGCAGAATGAAGCCAAGAAAACAAAAACAGCACCTTGATAAGATCATCAACAACCTCAGCTGATGAAATAACTCCCAGTCCCAGTAACAAAGGAGAGAACCGAGGCCCAAGAACAGATAAAGCAAATGGCACAGCATAGCAGCTGTCACAGCCATGAATTCCATCGTACCAGCAAGGAGGGAAGGGCAAAAACCCATCAAAGCTCAGGCCTTTTCACTCTCCTTTGACTCAGAAGGCTAAAAAGGAGACACCCTTTTAGGCTTCTGGTAATAAAGACCCAGATACAAAAGTTCCTTTCCCACCTATCCTCTCATTGAAGAATAGAGTTCACAGGCCTATTAGCTATTGGGTCTGCAATAGCTTGCCTGACATTCCAAAGATTTGAAGATATCTTAAATGTGGTACCATACATTTATAAATACCATTACTATATGCATATAAACTCCTACAAAAGTCCAAATACTCTCTTGCCTTTTGCTTGTTCTGACACTGTTTCAGAGATGAGAGAAAAAGAAAGGATTTTTTTGAAGATACCATGGTGTGTTGGTGGGGTAGTGCCCAACCCAATACCATCAATCAGAAAAGGACCAAAACTCACCTTTGCTCAAAGAACCCCACAACCCATACCCTGAAATTTCAAATCAGAAACTGTCCCCTCTCTCTCTCTCTTCCATGGAAGACAAAGAATAAATTATAGAAACATAGATTAAAGAATAAAATAGAACAAAGCACAACACTTGTATTATAATATTCAATGCAAAAGAACCCAGATGAAGAAATGATTTGGCTTTATAAACTAAATAGTGACATGAATATAAATATATAAATGTGAAAAAAACTTACCCACTTTGAGAAACAATGGAGCATGCTCAAAGAAATAACATTAAGGAAGAAGATTAAAGGTTAATTCTTTGTTATAACAAAGTTTGGGGCTTTGGGTTGTGTGTGTGAATTTTTCTATATCTTTATAATTTTTGGTTTTAAATTTTGGATGGGAATGAGTCATGAATGTGAGATAATGATAGGAAAAGCAAAATAAAAATAACCCTAAAAATCCACATCCAATGTGAAAAGACAGGTTTAGCCCCCACAATGGGGTGATAAAGGGCAGATCTTGGAGGGTGTTTTGGGGATTAAAAAAAAGAAAATGTAAATGATGTAAGGAAATGGAAGGTCAAAAAATAAAAGAGACAATGATGAAATTATGGAGGGATATGCAAAAAATGTGGGCTTATTGACTACCCGTTTCCAACGGCACATCTCTAACAAAATAAGGATCAAAATTGCTAAATTAAATTAATTTTATCGAAAAAATATGGTTGACATCAGATATGGATGCCGTAACAACAGCTGATAACTATATTAATTCAATTTACTACAATTTTATTTTCCTATTTTTCTATGCTTTAATCACAAAATTAACCTCTCCTAATTTAATTCAATTTAATTAAGTTCTTAATTTATCCTTTCTTTGTTTTTGTTGAAGTTGAAAAAATAAGTAACTACACAAGGGTAGTGGCGCAATTGGCAACACTGGCTGCGTGAGTGAGAAGAGCGCTTGCGTCCGATCCCCGCTCAACACACTCATGGGGAGAGGTGAAGGCTTTAACTGTGAACAAACCTCGAATAAAGATTAGTCTGTGTGTGGTAAAACGGCTTAAAGGTGCCAACTGTGAGTATGCGGGCCCGCTCAGGAACACCATGGTATAAACCGAAAAAAAAGTAACTAATATTTATTTAAATAATATTGCGGTCTGTCTTCTCTTGTTAAGTTGTTTATAATATGAATCGATAGATGATGTTTCGTACTGGTGGGATGCATTGTTATCGTTAAGAACTCAAGGAAAACGATTGATTATCGTTGGAATTGATGTTAGAAACCAAGATTTTCGAATTTGTATTTGGTGGTAGTTACGATTCAACGCAATTTTTCGATGGAATTTGTGTCTTAAAAAATATTTTTTTTATTCACTTTGAAGGGAAATGGAGCATCTAGAAAGGTGAGAATGAATATAGTAATAATGTCTATTAATGTATAAGTTCCAAAGTTTTGTGAGAATTGAGAATAAGATTAGAGAAAATCCCAAGGTAGTGTACAGTGTACACAATGGTCAACTATGAAAGGTTCTATTTTTGGGGTACATTTATTTACATATATACATGGAAACAAAATTAAGTGAATTGTTTTTTACTAGACAACCTTAAGTCAATCATATTTATTATATTTTAATAAAATGTTCAATTTAATTAATGTCAAATTAATTTTAGCTTCAATGTGATACCCATACCCATAATATCAAGTTATTAAGCAATTGGCAAATTTAAAAATTGACTCATTAACTTGTTATTATTTTTGTCTCTAGAGCGGTTATGTTTCAATGAGGTTACATATTTTGAGACTTGAATTCGAGACTTTAAATTAAATTACGGCTGAACATCGGTTCAGAACTAGACCAGGATTGAATTTTTAATAATGTTTGGACCGAAAACCGGATTGGATATAATCAGTCTATGGAACGGACAGAATGTATCAGTTCCAAACTTTAAAAATTAAAACAATAATAATAAAATAGAAAATTAAAGAAATAATAATAGTTGAAGTGAATGAAGTTGCAACAATGAAGTAAATTGTACTATATGTGATACAATAATTTTAAATATTATAAACTGTAGTGATTCTTCTTGTGAGAGATTAAATATTATTGCGATATGTACAGAATAAAATTATGTTAATCTTCATTGTAAAGTGGAGATTTATCAGGTAAAATAATCAAATTGTTATTAGGTATTAGCATACTATGTTTAGGGACGGATCTATATGGAGAGAAATGGGGGCAGTTGCCCCCACGCATTGTCCATGGGGATGGTGGTTAGCCCGAACCGCTTTGTCCCTTGGTTCGTAATTGGGCTCACCGGTTGAGCTTTGGCTCACCTCTTCACCTCATGTAGGCTATGCTCAATACTTGTCTATATTATGGTTATCTGGTAGGCCACACCTAACACTTGTCCCCTATTTTTTGTGTTCGATCTCTTTGAGTTTTGGCACATAGAGCATATTGGTAGTTATAAAGTGCGTCTCCAACGTAAAATCGACCTCATTCTGCCATAACGTCACAACTTTATTCCTTCCCTGCTCGTCTCCCAATAAATATGGTCCTTACCCTATCTCGATTTCAAACAATTTCGAATATACTCATAGTTGTAGTTGAAAGCGTACAATATGTGCAACTGTTTAGGGTCCCTAATTTTATAGTGGATGTATTAGTGATCCAATTAAAGAAAAATTGATTTGCTCTTAAAAATGCAGATAATTTCGTCATCGGCTCTCCAATAAAAATTTGCATTGATGGGAAGAAATTTAGTAAGTTGATAAAATTGGATACAAGCCCAATATTGGTTTTCTTTTATGGTGGAACACTTAAATAATAGGGTAAATTGTCACCATAGTACCTGTACTTGTTGAAACTATGGAGTTGGCCCTCGAGTAG
>JAYMTF010003016.1:0-16354 GCA_036897485.1 Pelargonium nanum | reverse complement strand
CTTGATTTTGAAATTGTTTGATTGTAATTGTGTGTTCTTATTGTTGGATTTGAGCTTGGTTCAGTTTGTTTCTTGAAGAATTTAAGTGTTTTATTTTTATACTCGCTTAAATTGAGTGAATTCTATAACTATAGCTGTACATTGTAAATGGCAAGATTTGTATTACATTTGCATCATGAATAAACATGTTGGATTATTGTTAATAATATATCAAAAAGCCCTTATCGATGGGTGGTTGATGGGTTGTAATTGGCTGAAGTGTTTATATTTTTTAGAGACCCCTATGCATTTCACTACTCAACCAGGAGCTATATTAGATACAAAATGGTTGTGGGAGAAAAATACTTAAAGAAAAGGCACACCCAAAAAAATAGTAGAAGCTTCTTTCTCTCTCCTCACACACACACACATTTTGTATGGAGCAACATGTTTGGATAATCTAAGACAGTACCAAGGACTTGAATCATTGCATCAATTTCGGACGTGCTTTGTAATAGCATTAATAGCTCAGGTGATATATATATCTTTACTTCCACCGGTAACCTACCCATTGTATTTCCGTGTTATATAGGACTACCTGCAATTGAATTTGATGCCCCTCTCCATGATGCAATGCCTGAAGCATTCTGATTGTTTTTTGCAGTTTTAATGGAGTTCCAGCTGAGGAGCGGCTGCATTGGCGATCTTTCCTAGTTAAGCTGGGAGCAGATAACCTTAAAGGTGTAAAAAATGAAGAGCTCCTTGTTGCTTGCCACAAGTATGTATACTCATACACATCTTTAGTCTGTGTAGAACAATGCCTTCTTAGGAAATTTGTGACAAGGGTGGGAACTCGGGATTGGTTTTAAGGATATGAACCACAATGAGGCATAAAAGAATACTCTTAGTATGTACACTGTAGATACTGAATTAACTGATTTTTCTAAATTATCTTCAAAAGATCGGGAATTTATCGGATGAGACTTGACTAACTTATTCGGAAAGAGGCTGCTTTGTTGTAGTTATATAATTGGTTACTAGATATGCTAGGCTTTACATTTTGCTGGCAAGTCTTGTTGCATTTGTTCTCTGGTTTTAGAGGGGTGGTCAAAAAGAGAATATAAAGACTGAGACGCTATGAAGGAGAAAGGAAATGATACAAGGACGCACTGAGGTGTTGACGCTGTGCTCCTCCTAAGACCGCAGTCGGAGGAGGTAGGCATGCCAGTTTGTGTTAAGGACAAATTCATTTAGGCGGGCATGCTAGTTTGAATTAAAAAATTGGAATGAGATTCTCATTCAAAAGCCATCCTCGTGACCAAATATTCTTGAAACAAACATGATAAATTGGAATCTATTCCCATTCTGGAACAATTTTTTGATCCAAACCCTACCTTTATTCATTCCCTTTTTGGAGCAATTTAATTTAAGGTTGCATTTGGGAACTTGTATTTGATTTTAAATTTAGAATTCCAAATGTTGTATTTCAAATACAAATACAATGTTTGAAAAATTATAGAATTTCAAATGACAAAAGTATGAGTTGTCATTTGAAATCCCATGTTGTAGGCATGTTTTGAATGCTATTGGATTTGAGCCAAATTCAAATTCAATTTCTAAGGCTATCTACACACTTGATTTGGCTCAAATGAGATGCTCGTTTCCAAACACAGTATAAGCTTTTATTAGCACATCTCTCTGGATTTTACAGGAATGGTGCAGTTGTTTACATATCGTTTTGTTGGTTAATAGCAAATACCGCTGTCCCAAGATCATTCATATTTACTTGTTACGGCTCAGAATAGTTGTATCATAACCAGTCTAGTATTGTGTCACCTTTTATATTTTAATAACATTCATCACTACTGGAGTTCTACTTCTAACAATTATAATAATTTTATAGTATTTAGCAAGCATTTAACCGGTTCTGTTCCCAGATGTTTTTTGGGGTTGGTTCTGCCAAACGTTCCAGTTACGCGTAATCAATAAACTGTTTTTTTTTTTTCTCTTTTTATTTTTTTGTCAGATCTGTTTATATTGTTTACACTGTGCTTGGAGACATCAGCATCTATGTTGTGGGCAAGGATGAGTATGATGAACTTGCCTGTAAGTATACTTCTTGTTCCATTTCATAAGTTTTCAGTATTCCACTCTTTATTTTTAATGTACGAAAAAAAAAAATTGGCAACTAAACAACCCTAAGCCTTTTCATGGGTTCCCCATCACTAACTTCCATTTTTTTTCTTCTTCTTTTTTTTTCTCTCTTTTTCTTTTTTACATCCAAACTCTCTATAGTGTCGGAAGTGATCCATGTTATTACATCGGCTTTGAAGGATGTATGTGGGAAGCTCCCAACCGAACGTCTTTTCCTGGATAAGTACGGGAGGATCTGCTTGTGTCTTGATGAAATTATATGGAAGGTGAGTGATCCATCTTTTTAAATTGGTAAACTACTGAGATTCCTCAAAATTAGGAGGAATGTCATCTACTAATTATATGCCCATTGGTCGACATTGTATGCAGTTTCTTGCTGTTTTGTTACGAGTTAAGAAAGTTCTTATAAGATTTAGAGATCAATTAAAATTATTAAACATTTAACTCAAAAATTATACATTTCCATCTTAAAATGATTATTCACACTTTCCTCTTTTTGTACAAATTAAGGATACGATAGTAAGTGTTAAACTTTTCCCTTGATACCCCATATACTCTTGTTGTAACATACCCAAGGGGTATAACTAACTTATTTTAGGATATTGTTTGTAATTCATGCAGAAACTAATCAACCAAAAGAGAAAATGGACACTCATTTTGGGACATTTTTTTATATACAAAAATTTGACACTTATTATAGACAAAGGGAGTAATCAATTAGCGCATTATAATGTGGTTATTTGACCAAATTATAAGCTAATCTAAAAACTAGGAGTGGCAAATGGGTCGAGGGCCCGTGGGCTATCATCGACACAGCCCAATATTGCGAGGCATGGGACGCCAAAATGTGGCCCGATAAGCACACATGTATTTTGGCCCGAGAAGACATGCCCCGATGCCGACCCGGGGCCTATATGCTTGCAAAATGAGCCACAACCCAATAATACCAGCCCCATGCCAACAAAAAACGACCCGTTGTACCAAAAACCCCGTTACATCTTATCAATATTCATAGGCTTATTGGCTGTGCAAAATCATAAGGCCCTTCTTATAACATTACTCTCTTTTCCTTACAAAGTATTAGTGATGATGTTTGGCTTCCTATTTAAATCTCTAATAGAGATATTTGTCGTACAAGTTACTTGTTGCGAATATAAATTGACATGTCATCCAAGCTTCCTATTTTCCCACAAACCGTGCAAGCGTGTCTTCACGCTTCCTTTATATTGCATTGTAAACGCCTTGTGAAATCTTTTTTTTCTTCTTCTTTCTCTTCCATTGTTCTTACATTTCTGTTCTTTCCTCTTCTTGTTTGATAGGGATTGCTGGAGAACACCGAGAAAGAGAGAATTAAACGACTCATAAGAATGAAACCTCCGACTGAATTCTGAAATGGAAGCTCCCGTCACTGTTCTATACTCGTGCAATGACTGTTCGGGCATCAAATTACAAACTTTTCCATGATCTATCAGACTGTTTTACGATATCTAAACATGAACCTTTAGACAAATTTGCCGTCTGTTAGGCCAATTCTTGTAGATCCAGAAGATGTAATGATAATACTATTGTTGGAGTGTTGAAGTCATTGCCTCATTGGTGTCTGAAACTGAATGTGAGCATTAGATTGTCTCTGTAATTCTGTATGGTTGAAGTGATGAACTGAACTCATAAAAGTAGACTACTTGCAAGAGGTGGCAATTTGGGTTAAGATTGTTTAATACTAATCCGAATTTGATCCGAAAGGGGTGGAACCGCTCGAATCAGAACAAATTGGTTTACAGATTTTAGTTTAAAATATGTGGATTTGTCCAATTTGATTTGACACAAAAATTGGTCATATCGGTTTTAGCTCGAATTGAATTTTGGATGTCATTTACACCATAATTGTCTAGTTATAAAAAGGTAGAAGACTCAATTTGGTCCCCGAAATTTAGTGTTTTGACCTAATCTGGTCCATGAATATTTTTTAACCAAAAATAGTCACTGAACTTTAGTATTTTGACTCAATTTGGTTCTTGAACTTTCACATATTGATCCAAAATGGTTATTGCCTTTAGAGGTTATGTCAAAAGTTTAGAGACCAAATTGAGTCAATATTTGAAAGTTTATGGACCGTTTTGAGTTAAAAAAATCATTAATCAAATTGGGTCAAAACTATAAAATTCAGGGACTATTTTTGGTTAAAAAAATTGAGAGACCAAATTATGTAAAAACATCAAAGTTCGGGGACTAAATTGAGTTTTTTACTTTATAAAATAATAGGATCCAACACCTTAGCCGAAAAAAGCCCAAGCCCATTTCAAATCGTACACCTGAAATACCGAAAACACCCCTAACAATACAGAAACCCTACCCACGTTTCTTCTTCCTTTTTCTCTGCAACTGCTCTCACTCCCACACACAGCAACCCTCACCTCCTCATTTTCCGTCACCGTCGCCCACCGGAGCCGAACTCCGATTATCGGTACCGGATTCGTAGCCTGAGCCGGTATGTTCTGTTTGTGTTATTTTGTACCTTGTGTGTTGAAAAATCTTATCAAGTTCGTCACAATCTGTTTGTAGAATTGTGACGATTTCTCTGAGTTTATTTGCATGTGAATTGATATTTTTTAAGTTGTGTATAGAATTAATACACATTCACTCTTATCAGTCAACAAGAAGAAGCAATTGTGTGCAATTTTAATGCGGTTTAAAATTGATGAATTGTGGATTTGTATCTGATTTATTTTTTATTTTTAATTCCAAGGCTCTGATCATTATTTTTTTTTTCAAAATAATTTTGTATTGTGACAATATCAAAGTACATCATCGTGGAACGGTGGAGTAGACTTCTTCTGAACATTAATTTGGATTGAAAAGCCTCTATTTCATTGTCTTTGGTAGTGTAACATGTGAAATGAAATTTTCGAGCAACTGGTGTTTCGTTCCGGATTGCGACGGTAACTATGTGTTTTAGTTACCACAATTTCAATGTTTGATAGTAACTTTTTCAGTTTTGATGTGTTCATGTATAGTTTGTTCATTATTTGTTGGTAAATTCCATTGCTAGTTTACAATGTGTCTACTATCTTTGTCCGTGAGCATGTAATTAGCAACATTTGATATGCTATTTTCACGAATCCTTGTTTATGAAAGAAGGCTAGGTCGAAGTTTAGCTTATTCAGTAATTTCTGTTGGTGCTTTATATATAGATATGAGTAAGCGGAAGCGTCCAGACACGGGTCTTCCACAGGGGTTCCTAACTGAACACGAGAAGACACTCTTGGATATGATCAAGAACTGTAAAGACATGGGAATCTGGATAAAGCTTTTGAAAGACCGATCGAATATCCCCACCAAAATGGTTGATAATGCCCTCAAGAAGCTTGTAGAGAAGAACATGATAAAGGAGGTGGTGAATGTCCATAACAAAGGGAAAAAACATTATATAGCAGCGGAGTTTGAACCCTCAAAGGAGATAACTGGTGGTGCGTGGTATCACGAGGGCAGTCTTGATAAGGAAGTGATAGATGCTCTTAAAACTCATTGCTGCAATTTCATAAAGAAGTTGAAGGTTGGTACAGTGGAGATGATTTTTGATGCTATGAGAAGATCGGGTGCATTCCATGAAAAGTACAGTCTAGAGCAAATTGAGGAGCTTGTGAAGGCTTTGGTTTTGGACAATGAGGTCATGGAGTTAAAGAGTACTGGTGTCGGGGAGTTCGCTTCCGTGCCAGCTGGAAGAGTTTGTTACAGGTGCAAAAGTAAGAAAGATGGAGTACCAGTCGGAGCCATGGCTTCAATTCCTTGCGGTGTTTGTCCCCGTATAAGTGTGTGCACTCCCGATGGCATTATTTCCCCGCTTACATGCGAATACTTCACTAAATGGTTGACGTTTTAGCAGGTGTATCGATCATTTGATTATATATGCTAGACTAGTTAGTTGCTTATACAGATGTTGCTTGTTCGTTATCAATTGCAAGTGTTTCTGGGTTTGGCTACTTAACTGTTTGCATCGTATTCCCCGCTATTATTTGACTTATAAGCTTCTTGTACATAAAATGAATGTTCCAATTTGCTAGACTCCCCAAAACATCATTCTATGTAGGATTTGAATTGAAATATATTACATTGAGCAATCTTTACTATTCTCGGGGATAAGAGTGTCTCTGAGCTTTTAGTAGTTTTGACTTGTCCTTTCAAATGTCTAAAGGATTAGATTCCTGTTTTGATCATTTGATCATATATGGTAGGTTAGTTAGTAGTTAGTTGCTTGTTGCTAGTTGCTTATACCTATGTCGCTTATTCAATGTCAATTGCCAGTGTTGCGGGGTTATGCTGCATACGAACTTTTATTGTTGGCGTCCTATTTTGTCGTTATTTGACTTGTAAGTTTCTTCAAAATGTGTTATATAAAATGAATGTTACAAGTTGCTAGACTCCCAAAAACATCCTTCTATTTAGAATTTGAATTGAAATACAACTCAAGGAGCGATATTGTCAATTCTCAGGTACAAGAGTGTCTCTGAGTTGTTAGAGGTTTTGACTTGTCCTTTCAAATGTCAAGAAGATTAGATTTGCGTATTGATCATTTGATCACATATGCTAAATTAGTTAGTAGTTAGTTGCTAATTGTTTAAACCTATGCTATGTTGCTTGTTCGATATCAATTGCAAGTGTTGCATGGTTACGCTGGAAACTATTTTTTTAATTGCTTGCGTCCTATTTTGCCACCGTTGTTTGACTTATAAGTTTCTATTAAATGTTGCAAGTTGCTAGACTCTCGAAAACATCCTTCTGAGTAGAATTTGAATTGAAGTACATCTCAATGAGATATATATTCGATTCTCGGGGATAGCAGTTTCTCACTTTCTCTTAGTGTTCAGAGGTTTTAACTTGATCTTTCTATTGTCAAGAGGATTGAATTTGCATTATTCTTTAGTCTCGTTTACATCCGGGATTTTGGAGGATGATTGCTACGTTGTAGTTTAAGCTTCATAAAATGACGGTAGCTGGAAATTTCCTGAGGATTGTTGTGAGCCCCATCTGTATTTTGTTTTAAAAAGGACACTTGTTTGAGAGCTATTGGATATTGACTTGTCGTAGACTAAAGTATCCTTACCCATTAGCAATGTCTGGTAAGAGTCGGAAAAATTCTTGAGGCCTCTCATTTCTTGTGGTGAAAATTCTGTTTATTAGTCTAGTTGAATGTGTATTCTGATACTAGTGTCGTATATAATAGTGTCATGGATAAAAATCCCGAAGATTGATTTGCACTTTCTTGGAAAGATGTCTATATGATATATATACACATGTATATACACACTCACCAGCACACACATTATAAAGATTCAGGTTGAAGGTTCTTGAAGAATGATCCGGAAAATCACTTTCCTCCTCTGCTTTGCCTGCATCCTAGTCTCCTCACATGGCGGATCAATCATTTCTTGGAAGCCTGAACCCCCAAGATTTCTCAAGGTCAACCATACCCAGGTATGAAAACATCCCATAATCATATTGCTTTCATTTCATAAAAACAGTTCTTTATAAAGGAAAGGAAGTCGGATATGTGTTCAATCAAAAATTTCATGCAAGTTGCATATTATTATTGGATCTGCCAATTTGTGTGAACATGTCGTGTTAGAGGTTAACTATGTGCTATATGGATCAACACAAACACTACACGCTTGACAATCGTGTTGGAGTGTCATGTTCGTGTTGGCTTTGCCTTAAACGAGAGAGAAGGTGAATTGCAGTTGATGTTGCTCACATTCTCTTTTTCTGCTATTTGAACATTAATTGTGTAAACGTCAACACAACACGTCAACACATTTATAAATATGTTGCACCCAAACACACTTAAATCGCATCGTGGTTGTGTTGGTTGTGAATTGCAGTTGATGTTGCTCGCATTCTCTTTTTCTGTTATTTGAACATTAATTGTGTAAACGTCAACACAGCACATTCATAAATATGTTGCACCCGAACACACTTAAATCACATTGTGGTTGCGTTGGTTCACATATCATGACTCGAATTGCCAACTCTAATTATTATTTTCTAGAAAATGTTAACTAACATAGAAAATTTTCTTCTGCAGAGCATGGGAAGCTGTTCTTACACAGTACAGATAACAACAGCATGTTCTTCGCCTCCTTACATGCACGACCGAATTAGTCTCTCGTTCGGGGATGCTTACGGAAATCAGGTGAAAATTCACTTACCAAAGATTTAGAATATCGTTATAATGGACAAAAACGGGCACTCTCTTAAATTAAATGATAAATTGTGAATCTGGGTATTGATCAGGTGTATGTACCAAGACTAGATGATCCGAGTTCAGGAACATTTCACAGGTGTTCTTCGGACACATTCACGATATCAGGACCATGCGTTTACCAGGTTTGCCGCCTTTACCTGTACAGGACCGGCTATGATGGATGGAAACCCGGGACAGTAACTGTGTTCGGGTATTACACGAAATCTGTTTCCTTTTATTACAACACTTTCGTTCCGAGTGGCATTTGGTATGGATTTAATCTTTGCAATGGAGGTTCCTCTTCCTCTGCATGAACAATGTATGGAATTAGGTTTGGTAGAATTCAAGTTTATGTTAATGTCTGGTTCTGGGTTTGTTGTATTCACTACTTATAGATCCCATTTATATGTAATGTGTTTATTACTGTGCTATATGTAATTTTAATAAAATGATAAGTACTTTTGAGTTATTTCGAAATTAAATTGTTACCTGTCAGATAAATTTTGTGTGGATAATGTTTTCGGAGCAATATCGTTCTCTCGAGGTATCGTATTTATGTTGTTCCATACCACGCATTTTAAATTTCTAACACGACACACGGATTACATGACACAAAACGAGTTTATGGAGGCACGCCAACTCACGAATTACATTGCACGGAACGAGTTTACAAAGACACGTCAACTTAAAAAAATAAAATGAGAGACGCGTCAATTTAGATTGATAACATCCTATTTGAAATTAAATGATATAATTGGAACAAAATCAACTTGAGACCATATTGTAACAAAAAATCATATTGTCTTGCCACAAACATGTAACTAGAGGTGGTAATCGGTTGGATTGGATCGTACAAATCCGCTCATTTTACACTAAATGACCGGATTTGTCCGATCCGATCCAGTCGTTTTTTTATTCAAGAAAATTTGATCCGAAATTGATCAGATTGGGTTTGATCGGATTTTTCTCGAATTGGATTTTGGATGACCGCGGATTCGGATCCAGATTGCCGGCTCTATATGTAGTTGTCCATCAGAAAAATTACAAGGGCAATTCGGTACATTACTTGTAACTCACACGGTTCATAACTGTCTCTCCTCGAACTCATCACTACGTTTCTCTTCTCTCTCTCTGCTCCTCTCAGTTCTTGCTCTGGTTCCAAACCCTAGATCCTATCTCTCTTCACAGTACATTATTTTTCCTCTTTGTTGTTTTTAATTTTACAGAAATTCAATCTCTCTCCAGCTCTCTCTGAGTTCAAAGGTGTGTGTAAGCTTACGCGAAATTTAGCTCAATTTCAATGAACAGTACGAATCGGGAATCGCAAATCCCTAACTCGAGAAACCAATCATCTTCATGTAGGCTTAAATGGGTGAAGCAAGGGACAACGACGCATACGAGGAGGAGCTTCTCGACTACGAAGAAGAAGACGAGAAAGCCCTCGATTCCACCTCCGCAAAACCCACTGGCGATTCCGCCAAGAAGTAAGAATTAGTTTCTAATTTGGTTTATTGATTTTCTGTTATGAGAATCTTATGGTAATTATTAGGGAAACATTGGAAATGTAGATCTTAAATCTTAATTTGAATTTTTTGGAATTGTTATTTTATTATTTAAGTTTGATTTATGAATAAGTATTGATAATTTGATTTTGTAAAGTAGGTTAGGATTTGTAATCCTTGGAAATTTTAGTTCCAAGCTGCAGCTTCTTCAATTATGGTGAATTTGATGTGTTTTATGTTTTCTCCTGTAATGTTATCCTGACAAAGTGACAATAGGACGAATAAAAGTACTATTTTCTAGACATTTTGTTTTTAGTCTTCTCCTTTGGTTCCAATAACTGAGGTGAAGAAACAGTTCATCAGATTTAAGGTAGCTATTGAATTAGGAATGAGATTCAAGAATGGTTTTGTTCCATTTTTTTTTAATCCAATCACTTCCCAAGTCTTTTTGATGGCATACTATTGGCTATTGAGTTTTAGTCTTCTTTTAATCTTTTGAAGGTTTTGAGCATATATGTTCTTATATGTTTGGTAACTTATGTGAGTACATGCTCATTTTGCTTTTGTATTGTGTTTGAGTGTCCTCATCTAGTTTAGATGTAGGAATATGTACACATGTTTTCATTAAGCATCAGTTTTTGGTAATGTTACCCAATCTTTAATGGTGCATGGATTTCAGGTTTCTAATCCAGCACTGTGTTTTTTTGCAGGGGATATGTTGGAATTCATAGCTCGGGATTCAGAGACTTCCTGCTGAAGCCAGAGCTTCTTCGAGCTATTGTGGATTCAGGATTTGAACATCCATCAGAAGGCAATGTTTCTAAATCATGTTTCTTGGTTTGTGCGGTTTTAAATTAAATTGAATATGTTGACATTATAAAATGATATGGAATATAAAAGGGCATAATTGGAAATTCAAGTACATTTGAAAGACTCTTATTTTGAAACAGAGGTAGTATGTGACTTTTATATGCTTATCATTTCACTTATAACAAATGTTCTGCATTATGATCTCCTTCTCTTCTTTTTTTGTTTATATTCTTTTTGTCATTTATTTTACTGTTCTTAAGATTATTGGGTTTGTTTGCTATCCTCTGATGGCTATTTTCCGGGTTTTGTGTACATATATTTATTTTTCTATGGTGCTGATTTTGAATATTTCTTTGCATATTTAGTTTTGTTTGGCCTTTGAGTGATTCTCTGCAAGTCAAAGGAATTTGTTATAATCACTTTTCATATTCATTGTTTGTTGAAAACTACAAATAAAATTAAAATATATATAATTTGACATTGTGTGAATTGTGTCGCTTGTCAAAATGGGTGCAACATAGTGTTTGCGTGTGTGTGTGTGTTGAGAGAGAGAGAGATAGAGATTATTTTTGTTGCTTTAAAAATTTATCCTTGTATATTAGATTGTGTTTTAGGTTGCACTTATTAACTATAACATCTAGCTTTTAACAGAGTTGTACTATCTTTTTTCAGGTAATAATAATTAATTGTATGCTCATGATTTTGGCAAGAAAATTGGTCTGGTAAACCTTTTCAATTAAAAGGATCTGGAAGGTCATTTATTCTTACTGAGGATTCGTCCACCACGATTTTGTTTGATTCTTCATCAGTGCAACATGAGTGCATCCCCCAAGCTATCTTGGGAATGGATGTTCTCTGTCAAGCGAAATCTGGCATGGGAAAAACTGCTGTGTTTGTTCTATCAACTCTGCAGCAAATTGAACCTGTTGCAGGTCAAGTTGCTGCACTGGTTCTCTGTCATACTCGAGAATTAGCCTATCAGGTATGTCTTTAGGATCTCTATATTCATTTTACGGACCAATTTCATGCCAAATTTAATGTTAGTAGCGCGTTTCTGCTTCCTAATCAATGCTCATGCAGATCTGTCATGAATTTGAGCGGTTCAGCACATATCTACCCGATATAAAGGTTGCTGTCTTTTATGGTGGCGTCAACGTCAAGGTTCACAAGGATTTGCTGAAAAATGAGTGCCCTCATATAGTTGTTGGAACACCTGGAAGAATATTGGCTTTGGCAAGAGATAAGGATCTTGGATTGAAGAATGTGAGGCATTTTATACTTGACGAATGTGATAAGATGCTTGAGTCACTTGGTAACGTCCTTTTTCTTATATTTCTATCTGACTATCTGTATATTATTGTTTTTAGTTGAAATATACTGTAACTGCAATTTTTTTATTGTTCTGATTGTTATTTTATTCTTCGCCTAATTTGCAGATATGAGGAGGGATGTGCAGGAAATATTCAAGATGACCCCTCATGATAAACAGGTTATGATGTTTTCGGCAACGCTCAGCAAGGACATTCGCCCTGTTTGCAAAAAGTTTATGCAAGATGTAATATTTTTTTAACCTTTTTAGTTTTTTTTTCCTGAATGTGTTGTATTATCTGGTGGGTCTGTTGACAGTTTATCATGGTTGCTTGTATTGTGGTAATAATGAGTTTTGATAAGTTCTGCTCTATTATGCGGGAGTGCTGAATTGGTTCTATAATCACTAAATTTGTTTTGGGTTGTGGGAAATAATATAATATAATTGCAATTTATATAGTTTTTATACCACCAATTTTTTGTTATAGAAATTGATAGTGGTATGAGTTACAAAAGTGAACTATAATAATCTTAGGTTTTATTTGCTGTTTGTTCAGTTCATTTATTACTGTAGATATGATGATATGAGAGTTATCTTTGATACACACTGATGTGTCATTTTCTGAACATTTCAGCCTATGGAAATCTATGTGGATGATGAAGCCAAATTGACTCTGCATGGTCTTGTTCAGGTACCTGCTGATGTCTAAGAGATATATCGTTTTTTGCTCTCTTAGCTGATCTTGTTCATTTATTGTTGTACGCTGAATGCTTTCCTTTAAACAGCACTACATTAAATTGAGTGAGCAAGAGAAGAACCGCAAGTTGAATGACCTCCTTGATGCCTTGGATTTCAACCAAGTTGTTATCTTTGTCAAAAGTGTTACCAGAGCAGCTGAACTTAACAAATTGCTGACAGAGTGCAACTTCCCTTCAATCTGCATCCACTCTGGAATGTCTCAGGAAGAAAGGTATATTTTGACTGCTGGGTTCACTTTAGATTTTAGAATGGATGTAGTTCAATTTAGTTTTTGTCTTTTGGTTTTGTTATGGTATGCTGACTTTCATTTCACTAGCTATGCAAGTGTTTCCTATTTGTTCTTTTAAAAGGTAGTAAAGTTTTGTTGTACTTTCTTAAGCTAATTTTGTGATGAGCATGCTAGAGCACTTGCTCTCATTGGTTGTCTTTAGATGGATTATTAAAAGGAACTTGGATGCTTAAATTGGAAATTTGGAATGGAAGGAGTCTAGCTTGCCCAAGTGTCTAAAGTTACAAAAAAATTTTCTGGTGTTTCTACATATTCTCACCCACCTTACAAAGATGATTGACATTAGTTCAACTTCTATATCTTCTTATATGGGCTTAGCTGCAAAATCCGCCGAGTTGGTTATTTAATGATTAGGTTCTGCTGTGTGCTAAATTTGAATCTTATTTGATAAATGTTTTGGAATTCTAGTTTGTACATCTTCCATTTCAGGTGATAGCCCCAATTTCTAAATGCTAGGAAGTTAATAATAAAAAAAACATAAGTGTTAGCGGATGTAGGATTTAGAAACTAAAGTTAGCGGAATACACTTGTTTTCTAGGAGGCTATATTGAAAATCACTGTGTGAATGCGCTGATCTGGCTTTTAGAAGGTGGAACAAGTAACATTTATATGAACTTTGCAGGAACATGTGGAAGTTCTCATGCTTTTGTGAAGATTATACTTGCTGTTTTCGCTAGCATTTATCGATCCTTCTATTACTAATACTGCAGTTATTGTTTTATTGTTATAATGATAATTGCCTCTTTCTTTTGGCATTTGAAGTATTAGTTGTGGTTGCTTATTAATTAAATTGTTGTTTTATCAACTTAGATGCATGATCAAACTAGTTCAATTTGAAATGTTTAAATTTTTTATGCCTACAATTTGCTATGTCAGTGGTTAATATCTGTGTTTGGTTCATGGCCATCTTATATGATGCTTGGTTTCTCTGTTCAGGTTGACACGTTACAAGGGTTTCAAGGAAGGGCATAAAAGAATACTCGTGGCAACAGATTTAGTTGGAAGAGGAATTGACATTGAGCGTGTCAACATTGTCATCAACTATGACATGCCAGATTCTGCTGACACCTACCTTCACAGGGTATGTTGAGATGTTCCTAGTGGCAGTTACTCTTTAAAGAAGCTTTGTACTATCTTGTTGAACTCCTATGTGTTATATTATTTTACTGCTGGTCTGAGCTTTTTAACCGGTTACAATGTTACTGCTGGTCTGAGCTTTGTACTACCTGATGGAATGTCCTGATTCTGTTCAAATTAAATATAAATTAGTATCACATAATTAACGCATGAGCATTTTTTTAAGCAACCAATTATTATGAGAGTTTAAGAGTTTTCTTGATTGGAACAAAGTAACAGATTGACAGTCTCTTTACTTTTGTTTCCTGATGAGCTCTGCCATGGTATTTTCGTAACTAAGTTTTTTGAAACTGCTTCATTCTTACACTGGGAATGTCTTAACAAGTTGATGCTCTTCTTTAAGTTGAGCTTGTCGCAATTATTGATTGCATACATTTATTACAGGTGGGTCGAGCTGGAAGGTTCGGCACAAAAGGGCTTGCAATTACCTTTGTCTCGTCTGCTTCAGATTCTGAAGTTCTTAATCAGGTAACTTAACGATTTAGTGGTAAAAATTTTCATCTTTCTCCATTGTTCATCACCTTTAATCCTTGGTTTTATGGATTTGAGATCAGGTTCAAGCGAGATTTGAAGTGGATATTAAGGAGCTTCCGGAACAGATTGATACATCCACTTACAGTATGATTTCTTCCTTCTCTTTAGGATTTACTTTTTAATCAACCAAACTTTGGGGTAAAAATTCACTTTTGATATGTTTAAGGATCAAGGAAATGATGAGTAACTATTAGAAGATACTCACTCGGTTTCAGAATAAATGTATTGGTTTCATTTTTGAAAAATTTAAGAAGTTAGTTGGTGATGTACTGTTTCTCTTGTACCTCGATGGACGTGTTGGTAACAAATTATAGGGATAGTAACTAACTTATTATAGGGATAGTGTTGGTAATTCAAACATAACTAATTTCGTATAAAGAAAAGAGGACACTCATTTTGGGACGGATGGAGTATATGCATCAAAATTATCAGCGGTAGAGCTGGCAATTTGGACCTGAATCTGTGGGCCTCTGAAATCCAACCCACTTTTTTGCGGATTGGGTTTGGGTTAAGTATATTCAACCAGAACCTGAATTGCCAGCTCTTCTCTTCTAGGCTAAAAACATATGTTTTTCTAATATTTCATTTTAAATTGGAAGATTTGATCTACTTGTCTCATTATTATAATTTGTCTGGCCAAAATTGGTTGCTTCTATTTTTTGCTAGTCTATTCATTAAGTTTTTATTTTTTTTACATTTTTTACTGTGTTTCTTAAACACCTTTTCTTCTTTAGAGTAGAAATCTTTAACACTTGTTATATTTTGTTATGCAGTGCCATCATGAAGAGAACGGAAAGCTTCCATGTAACATCGTTTAGTGAATGATGCCAGGAAAAACTGGGACGAACTCTTTTATCTTTTGCTTAACCGTTTATTTTGTTTGTGATACACATAGTATTCTTAAGAATATTTCCAGTAGCAAACCTGAAGTAGTTTTTGTCCGGCTATTTTCGACTGTTTTATTACCTCTCAAACATATTTTGTATTATGATTACTGTATTTTATCAGTGTCGCATTCTACACATTAACGTCGCATCGCCTTCGAAGAAGTTGAATGCTTATTAGTGCCGACGCCATCTCTACCTACAATGGATGGAAACTTCTGACCTTGATTGTGTCTAGTTATGCAATGGTGGATTCATCGATCTTGTGTATGTTCTTTTTAGTTTTTATGAATATAGTATTTAGTATTTATAGAGTTGGATCTTACTTTCGTAGTGGATAAAAATGAGTTAATGAGTTATCATGTTAAATGTTGCCGTAGAAACATGTATTATATGCTCTTATGTACATTTTTGTTGGTTTTTCTTTTCTTTCCTGATTAATGAAAATGTGGCATGTTGTTGAGAAAATGAAAGTTCTGTTTTGGTTACAGCCTTACAGTTTTATAAGTTGAGATCATTCTGAATATTTCTTATAAATGCACAAAATTATACGAACATTACATAAAGTAATATCATAAAGTTCAGTTTAATTGAGTGTTGTGTCTAATTTGAGACAATATAGTATTAGGTCGATCATATGAGATATGTTCCTATCTTTTTTTTAAGGGTAAATGCTAGTACTTCTCATTAAGCCATAAGATGCTAAAAAGGCTTACAAAACATAAGAAACAGAAAGGAAACTAACCAACAAAACATAGG
>JAYMTF010003015.1:0-16355 GCA_036897485.1 Pelargonium nanum | reverse complement strand
TGTGCGGTGGTGGTGGTCTTGCCGACGCCGCCCTTCCCGGAGGTAATGACGACGACGCGAGGACGATGCCGGGAAACTCGGTGTCCATAGAGACGAAGAGCAATTCTTTGTCGGAGAACATGGTGGGCTTGGGCGGCGGCGTTGATTCTTCGTCGGAGAACATGGTGGAGAAGATTGAGGGACGGAGGTTTGGGTGGTGTTGTGAAATTTTCCAGATCTGGGAGTGGTTTGGAGTGAGAAATTTTTAAATCAGTGTAGAGAGAGATTGAGGTTGGGATTAATGCTCTTCATTTAAGTACATGAACACGGACTTAGATTTTTCCTAGCTAGCTCAAAAATTTATGTTGTATATTCTAATAGACAAAGAAGTAATTGAGGTTGATGCTTGAGTGGTGAAATTTGAGTTTGAAATTTTCTAATTTTTATTTGATTTTCATTTCCCATAATTTAACATGTTTGTTGTATTTTTGTTGCCGGATCATGTTTTGAAATTTCCGGCATCCGGAAAATTCATGTCTTGCATTAACCGGTGCCAGATATTTTATGTTTTGAATTTTTCGGTCGCCGGAAAAAAATTAACTGCCACGTCATTGAGTTAAAGAGAAGTTAACGGTAGGTACTCAATTGGGTTCAAAATAGAAGTATAGGTACTAACTCTGATACAATAAAAGATTGGGTACTAAACATGCATTTCGGCCAAAGTTTAAGTACCAAAATTACCTTTAATCCTATTTAGAAGGTACAAACTTGAAGCTGTAGCAAGCAAATTACAATGTTGTTGCATGCACTCAACTTAATTAATCTCAATATGGAAAAAAAAAACAAAACAAAATTTTGCTGACCAAATTAACAATTCATAACACCAATGACCCGGAAATGAAACAAATCACAAACATGAAATGGAACACTGAGAAGAGCCTCCTTGTGTTGCCAAGAGGAGTTCAGCTTCTTATATCCTCTCACTAACTACACCAAAGAAGCAACACATTTGCCAGAATTTCTTTGATCTTTAATCCTGTTGGACCATATCCATGCATGCATCAACCCTACCACTATATCTTCCGCTCTCGTGTTTGTTAGTTTATCATATATTTTTTAACTACTCTAGTTTCCTCCATCTCAAAATGAATGTTACTCTTTTTATTTTGAAACAAATTAAGGAGAAGTTAGTCAGTGAACAGTTCTAGAGGAATTGACCAACAGCGTGGCAGAGACCCAAAAAAGGGTAGATTAATATACCACACCAATTCGTTATCGACGGTAGATTTGATTATGTATCACTGGCATATATACTATTGTATGCTCGTGATCATGTGTTGAATGATACTTACTTGTTATAACAATATCATTAACAATTCATGCAAAACTAACTTCTTGAGAATACGAAGAGGACATGTACGTTTGCTAATTAGTACAAATCTGTTGCTGTAGATATGAGTAATGGGTCTGTTTCAAATGATGAGTTGATGACCACCACCTCCTCATCATCATTAATACACAACATGTCTTCCACATCATTAGCTTTCCTCATCATCTTGTAAATATTATTGCTCTCTTCTTCTTCTGATAATGATACAGATGATACTGGCAACGTTAATGGTGTACTTGAAGCTGTGTCTGTTTTGGTGAGCTCTCTTGCTCTCTCCGCTTGAACCTTCCAGTCTGTTGTGCACAGCACACACAGCATGAGCAATGCACACGAAACCTGAGCGGCCACCAGCCCGAACCACAGCCCCGCGAACCCCATTTTAGCCACGAAACCCATCAAGATCGCCACGGGCATTCCCACCAAGTAAAAAGACCCTAAGTTGATGTTCGCTCCCACGCGAGGCCTCGCGCTGCCTCTCAGCACCCCGCATCCCGCGGTCTGCGGGCAGTTCCCGAGCTCGCACAGCCCCACGATCGGCAATGCCACCGCGGTCAGCTCAAGAACATGTGCATCGCCCGTGAAAAACATCCCCCACCGGTGCCTCATCAGGGTGGTGAACAGCAAGGCCGCCAGGCCCATCCCGAAAGCACACAAGAGCGAAACAATCATGGAAACGCGAGCCTTGGCGGGGCGGTTCGCACCCAGCTCGTTCCCGACTCGCGTGGACACTCCGAGGCTCAGCGCGGAGGGGAACACGTAGACTAGAGATGTGGTCTGAATAAGAATCCCCATAGAAGCAAGGGTCGCTTTTGGGTTAGTGAGAAGCCCGCAAATGATTATCATGAACTCGTACCACCACCACTCGAGGCAGACGGAGGCGCAGGTGGGCACGGCCAAAGCCAGCAGCGTGGACCACCCGCGGAGGCAGTGGGGGCCGGGAACCACCCACGAGGCCTCGTAGACCTTCGAGAAGTAGATGAAACAAGAGAGCAAGATAAAGAGGTTAAGATTGGTCCATACCATAGCTATGGCGACCCCAGCAACGCCCATGTCGAAATAAACCACTAGGAGGAAGTTGAGAGGCAGATGCAGGACAAGAGAGGCGGCCGAGCAGCAAGCGAGCGGCATTGTGATTCCTTGCGTCCGAAGATAGATGCGGAGGGGATGAAGGAACGAGAGAAAGAAGAGGTCCGGGATGGAGAAGAGAGTGAAGGTTCGAGCCACGGTTGCTACGCGATAGTCCTGGCCGCACCAGCGGAGGATGGAGTTGATGTTGAGCCACACGAAGGATATGGGGACGGAGGCGGAGAGGAGGAGGAGGACGGTTCGCTGTAACGTGAGGCCGAGAAGCTTCATCTGTTTGGCGCCGAAGGCCTGTCCGCAAATGGGTTCCATTCCCATGGCGAGGCCGGAGATGACGGAGTAGCCGGTGATGTTGGCGAAGGCGATGGAGAGAGAGCCGCCGGCGAGCTCGAGCTCGCCGAGGTGGCCCAAGAAGAGCATCGAGATCAAGGCTCTTGAGTAGAGCAGAAGACCTGTTATGGCTGTAGGCCCTGAAATCCTCCCTATGGCCTTCATTTCTTCTAATGCCTGGAATTGGAATAATTATAAACAAAATATTGTAAGAATACAATAACTTTGTGTTAAATATTGAACGTACCTCCAAAAGTGTTGGCCATTTCCGAAGCTGTTGCTGTTGATCATCACTATGATCAGCAAGGGGAAGCACGATTTTGTCCGGATTCAAGAAATGGGGTCTCGACAGAAATGAGGATGATGGAGAAGAAGGCTTAGGCTTTGGGTTACACATGATGATATCACTGATAGTACAAAAACCAAAGCTATATCGGGTGTTGTTAATGTGTTGTTTGTGTTGGGCTCGAGCCCTACAGATTGCATGTATATATTCACAAGGATGGACAAATTGGGCCCCACAATTGTATTCTTTGAAACCAAGGCCGGGGTTGAAGAAAGTGTTTGGCATTTCAAATTCTCCCAAAGGCAAAGACTTGGTATTAACTTTTGTGGGCAATGCAATGGGTACATAGTATTTATTCCATTTGAAGCATAAACCCATGCGAGGCATTTTCTATACACTTAGTGACTATAAAATTTACTCCCCTTTTCTATTTCTACTAACAAATTAAACACACAAACCATCCTTCTTTAAGATTTAATCACTAATGTTGTTTAAATTACACCTAGCTACTAAAATAAAGAAGGTTTTTTCATTGTGACTCGTGATTGGTGTGTGTGGAGGAGGTAGGTGAAAGGGACCACAAGGCAGTGTTAGTGGAGATGACACAACAGACAATGGCTGTATGGAGAAGATGCAGATGGAACAAAGGAGACATAGACCAACATTACGTGCTCCAATGCCAACCATTTCATTTGTATTACCAAAGGAGCACACGTGTGTATATATATATATTCACACGTACATGAATGCATACAACAATAAGTAGCTGACAACTGAGAGAGCAATCAGACAATGTGGACAAAAGAGTGAGTGAGTGACTGAGTTAAATATCACATTACTATCTCCTAGCTCCTGTAGTGCAAACAACCGTAATCGGGATAAGTGACTTAAGTCGCTTGCTTTTTTTAATTTTTAAGGTCTCAAGTTCGAGTCTCGGTTGTTGTGTTTGTTGATAAAAAAATAAAAAAATGCTCCTGTAATGCAATAAATTTACCATGCTTGGCAACCAAGTGGGGCTGCTTTGTGTTCCTTCCTTGTCTGCACTGCACTGCACACCACAGCCACAGGGCATACATATCCCAAATCAATGAACAAACCAACCACCCATTCACATTTCACACTCTTGTCAATCAAAAATCAATTCAATACCAACAC
This sequence comes from Pelargonium nanum, assembly GCA_036897485.1. NCBI lineage: Eukaryota > Viridiplantae > Streptophyta > Magnoliopsida > Geraniales > Geraniaceae > Pelargonium > Pelargonium nanum. The sequence continues at coordinate 12,132 of JAYMTF010003015.1, read as the reverse complement.
ATACACATACACCTGCATGGATTTTCCATTAACAAAAAGATTATACTTGTCTTTTACCTCAGAATCAATTCCCACAACCCATCCATCATCTTGCCTTTTGCTATTTCTCTTCAAAAAGGCACACAAACATATGTAAAGGAGGTTTCAACATGAAATTTCTCTATCCACATAAAGTAGCATCTTTATCATTTCAAACAAGCAAATCCCATACATAGAATACATTTAAAATAGTAACAGAAGTAGTTCAAACAAGTTGTACCAATGAAACAACTTTCTTAAATGCCTTTTGGGCCTCAGTACACAGCAAGTATTGCCTGTCAAGGCATTCAAGGCAAAACAGGTTTCTCTAGATATCGATAAGTGCAATGGGCACAAGAATTTATTCCAAGGTTCAGATGCAGGTAATAAAAGAGGAAAAGAACAATCAGAAAGGAACCTTCCACATAAATCAAACTTTTGCATATATAGACGCCATATCTCCATCATGGTTTCTATCAGAACAATTTATGTATTAACTGTTTGCCACCACCAGTCACAGTTCACCATATTCATACAGCACACAATGCATGAGATTCCGATATATCATGATTGAACCACCAATGGGCAATCAGAACTGCCTTTAATATTTTTTTCCATGAGGAATAAATCCCAATCAAAACCAACTTATCTTAGTTGTTAAGTACTCTTCTTGACAGTGATTATAGAATCTACTGCACAGGCTTCATTAAGCAACATATTACATCTATTATCCTGTTTTTGAATCGACATCATGTTTTATGATAAGCTAGGTTTACATTCATTGTACACGATGCTGTCCACTTGTATAGGCATCAAGCTTTAGCCTCCAAAAACAGGATAGTAGATGTACTAATCACCAACTCTTAAAAAAAACTATACTCGATAGACTTCCATGTAATCCATTACGTGACATAAATTCATATTAACATTTTGATAAATAAGAAAGAACCTTAAAATGATTATCAAATCAAACCAATTACAATTTACATAATTGTATACCCCAGCAAGGACTTTTAGTTGTTGAAACACAACTAAAAAGTCAAAATTGACCAAAAGTGGACCTCAGATGTACACAAGTAGAAATAAATATTTACAAAATCCTACTATCTGTCTAATATTTAGTTTCAGTATTGATACAGTAGTGTAAGAAATGGATACAACACAATACCTCATATGAGAACCCTGGGCTTCTGAATACTAGATCGAGGAATGGCCAAGATAGCTAGAAGTCCACTGGCAAATGCTGAAGCTGCTGCCACAGCCAAGGCGGGCGAATTACCACCGCCAAATAGCTGATCCCATGGTCCACTTCCCACAGATACTATCACCTGTCAAAGATTATCAAGACTTAAATGCCTAAATCACAAGAGAATTTTATGAAAAGCAATATAAAGGTTTCTCTAATGTGCTTTCCACACATGCATAATTATGCCATAACATATAAAATTACCTAGTGTAACTAACTTCAAGAAAGAACCAAGCATGAAACATTCTAACCACAATTAGATAAAGAAAACTAATTTCATGACCATCATCATAATTGATAAAGTAAACAACTCCGACTTTTGGTGAATTTAGATAAAGTTCTTAACTAAATAAAATTAACATGATATAAGAGCCTCTTAATTCATTATTTTGAGCGTCTATTGAAGCTTCCGTCATTCTGCGGCAACCTTAGGTTACTTGCCCGATCAATAATTTTCTCTTTCTTCAAGATTTTCAATAATATTTTCTTCAAGGTTTCATTTAAATTCTTGAATTCTTTTCATCATAATCATACGATCTTTTTCTTTTCATCCTCCTTATACATGATATGCTTGCATGTGAGGGGGAGTAGTATCTCATAAAGAAAGTCTAGTCTCCTCTCTTTCTTTTCTTTCAATTTCACTCTAGTTATTAAAGATGACATTCACCTTTGTGACGCCAACAAGTCTAGTGAATAGCCGTAGAAGAAGGAAACGAGCCTTAGCAGCACCGTTGAGTAAGTTTCCCTAACAGCCAGCTGATTTTTTTAGAGCATTCTTTTGTTCGACCAGATACCAGTGGTCAGAAAGCCTAAGCTGGCCACCCTTTGTCATCGGACCTACTGTCCTCGCCGTCATGCACCACTAAGCGTTTCGTTGGAGTAATCAATTCAGATTCTTATTTTTCAAATCTAAGTTATTTCAAGTATTAGCCTCTCATACAACCATACTACAACCAAAATCCAATCCCTGAGTTATGAGGACACACTTAGTCTCTGACCCTCATGTTTGACCATACTACCAGTCAAACGTAGTCCCTAAATCATGAGGACACTAAGACCATGAGCCTTCATCTGACCATACTACCAAAACAAAGTCCCTGAGTCACGTGATCGCACAGTGCTATATCAACAAATTAAGTTCTCTCATAAGAAAATTCAAGTTTTCAATTTGGTATGATTTACACGCTCCAGCTTGAGGGGGTGTGAAAACTCAATTCTTTGTTTAGTAGAATTAGGAAAGATATCAGTGAAATTAGGAAAGATATTGTATTAGTTTAATTTTCTAGTCTAGCTTATTCCTTATTTCTAGACTTCTAGTCTAAATCTCCTATATAAATGAGTCTCTCTTATACTAGTTATCAAAAGTAATCCACATCAATAAAATAAATTTAACATTCCCCAATTTGGTTTTTTCAAATGAATATCCAAATGAGCAGCTTATTTGGAATTTCTTTGAGGTGTGCGAGACTCTGAAGTTCAATGGTGTATTCCCGATGACATTCATATGCATTTGTTTCATTTTTCATTCCCAGACCGTGCAAAAATATGGATTTATTCCAAACCTCCCAGATTTTTACACTCAAGGGAAGTCACAATGAAGAATTTTATGGATAAATATTTCTCTCACCAGATGACGAAGCCATGGAATTTTATTTCTAATTTCGATCAAAGTAATATGGAACCTTGAGATGAGGCATAGGGCCATAGGCTAGATGCAGGGAACTCTTGAGGAAGTGTCCTCATCATGGCCATTTTCTACGGTTGAGAATATAAACTTTCTACAATGTTTTGCTAAGTTCTTCGAGAGCTATGTTGGATGCCACAACGAGTGAATTTTTTTATAAGTACAAGAGTTCGGAGAAGTGCTATCAATTTATGGAAGAGGTCAGGAATAAAGCTTTTCAATTTAGAGACTGAAACTGAAAGTTCTCAAGTGGAAAGAATAGTCGGTGTTCACTAGGTAGATTCTATCCCCCCAACTAGTGGCTCAAATGGAAGCCATGAACAAGAAGATCGAGAATGTGGGGAGTAAGTCTAGGAAATCTGTTTCCCTAACATGTGGTTTATGTAGCATTCCATGTGTTTTTGGTGCAACTGTAACTGTGTGTGTGTGTGTGTATGTGTGAGAGAGAGAGAGAGAGAGTGGGGTGACTGTCATCTATTGCTTTATTCGTTCAAGGTCCCTCAACTTATGTACAAAGAATAGAAGTAAGTGTTTCGTATAAATGGGTAAGAGGCATGAGAAACCTATGGAAGGAATTTACTCACTTTATTTACTAGCATATTTTCTTGATTGACAATTATTCCAGAGCATATAATGTGACAATGTATAGAAAATATGTTTTGTAATGAAAAACAAATATCTCTATATTCACGCATAGACAATTAAAGAGGAGTTTTAGCAGATTCACCAGTTTGAAAGAAACAAGTTTTTATATTTTCAGTTTCCACAAATTTCCAGGTCCCATACAGACTTTTCCACATACACCAAAGGATGTTAATAATTAGGTTATATATATTAGTCTAGCAGACTCTTAAAGAACTTGTCCAATCTTTGCTTTTATCTTAATTCTTGACCATAACCAAATAAAAGTTTCCTCACAAAACAGTTAATTTCCCACTCATATTTCCAAGACATTCAGACAAAAAATACTTTTCTTCTATTTTCCTGTCTTTTCTCCTTTCTTTCATTTATCCTAAATGTTATTTTATTTCTTTATTTTACAAACATTAGTATTCATGTTTTTACTACTTCCTTTCCAGACAAAAATAAGGAAAAGGAACCTCAAAATGCAGAATAACGTTTTAGTTACACCCAACGTGTTATATTGTTGTTAGCACAAACTGAAGGAACAATTCAACAAAACCATGGAAAATGATAACATTGGGGTAACCCCAAGAGGTTAAAGTAATTGTCACTTTAACAATACAGCAACTCTCTATACATAAATGTCTATATACTTCAACCAACTAATATGCTATTGTTGTATTAGCTCTTACACAGTTAATAAAGTCGATAAAGAGAGTATGAAAGAACAAAAGAAGAGATGTCACATTCACAATGTTTTTACAAAGGGATAAGAGCAGGCCATACCTGTGGGATGACAAGTGCAAGATTCAGGACACCCATGGACAATCCTGCAGGAACCAACAATCAATATGAGCAAACCCAGCATCACATCTATAAAGGAAAACTTTAAAATAAAACAACCAAAAAGAGCCCACCTTGGCCAAGCCCCAAAGATTCTATGCGTGTGGAAATCAATGCATATGGAACACTGTATGTGATCTGCAAGTAAATGTTCAAAAACAAAAGATAATTATATATATATTTGAGGGATCACATCACATGACAGATCATGTTTCAGCTAAAAGACACTCAAGTGAGAACAACTATACAGTGAGAACAAATGCCACAGAACAGAAGCAAAAACAGAAAACAGTAGAGACTGCATCAACTTACCGCCAATGGAATGCCGAGAATTGCAAAAACTGTTAGCGCTGCAATTACAATGCCAGCTGGAGGTACAGTATGACCTAAGTAGCCCATATTGCTAGCCACAAAGGCAAGAATGAGCATTGCAAGAAAGCAGAGAGCCATGAGGATGTTTGAAACACCCCACACAAAACCAGCACCCCACTTCCTGCAGAGCTTTTCCATGAGCACTGAAGTTATTCCAAGAACAACTGAATTTAACATGAGACCAACCGCACCCATTCTTACTCCCTCATTGTAATTCTGCCCTTCATTTGGCTTGCCACCATAGACCTCTCGGCCCATCCAATCAGTATCAAAAAGAAGAAATGGAAACCACCCAATCCATGTCAGAGCAGTGACCAAGAGAATTATCCATATGGGTCCTGGAAGATATCTAAAAGTGCCAAACAGCTCCCACAGGAAAGCTTCTTCAGTGTGCCCTGACTCTCCTGGTCCTTCTTCAGCGGGGCGTGCTGAACTGTTGCTCAAACCTATAGGCAATTCCTGAGTTGACTTGACACTCACATACGTAGTGATTGCAATAAACACAATGTCAATAAGGAAAGCAGACTTGAGATTGGCACAGTTAATATCACATGCAGGTGTACGAGTAAACCGGAAAACCCTGTACCAGCCACTGTATGATCCAGTGGCAAAGCCAAGAACATTACCAATTGCCATAAAAAGTGAGAAATAAGCATTTGCCACACGAGTCCTCCGATGATCCTTTCCTAAGATAAAGAAATTTCAAAGATAATGTCAATTCATAGATTAAGTTAAGAACAGCCTATTGGTGCTAATTAATCTTTCTAGAAACAGCCATCCCCAATGTATCATTTTAATTACATTCTACTCGGATATACTTTGCTCTCCTGAACATTCAAAGAAAGAAGGGCAGAAAATCAACAAAAGATGGGGTTTCCATTTTCATAATACTCAATCTGAGTATTTCGATGATGTTTTAGCAGAACCAAGGTTGAGATAAGAGATTTTATAAAAACAAGAAGCATCTACAATCAGATGGTGACTGATATATGCACTGGGAGTGTATGAGATAAAAGACCATCTTGACTGACAGTGTCCTAAGAGATCCTGAGTTACTTAGGAAATACTAAAGACTGACAGAAAAAGACTAGTACCTAGCTACAATAATTGAGCATATAAGGCTTTACAAATGATTGAACATCAGACTTACAAAGTACAAACAGGTCAAACAAGAACATGATGCTACAAAAACAAACGTGTACCGCTCATGGATCAGTTTACATCATTAACAGGAAAATTGTCCAGAAAGCTCTCAATTAATCAATTGGAACATAGGGAGAAGAAAAGCCTCCTTGAAATCCCAACAACCTAGAAAGAATATAGGATCCTAGATAGGACAAAATGGGATTGGGTGAAGGTGATTCCAAATGGATTCATAAACATGATAACCATACATGATAGAGTTTTGAGTACAATGCAGATAACCATATAAGAAACAGTGCACATGAGAAAGAAACCCAGACGTGTATAAATTTCATCAATAAAAAAAGAATATCTAACAATTGACATTAAACAAAGGATACATGCTAGCCTAAAATTGTTGCATCAGGTTTTGAAATCTAAAAGTATGAAAAGAAAAAATGGATTATGTTATATGATCTTTAGAATGATTTTGAATTAAAACCCTGTGAAACATTGTAAGCAATTTTTCTACCATCAACAGCAGTTACACATAAAGATTGATCTCGAATTAAAACCTTGTGAAGCATTGTAAGCAATTTTTCTACCATCAACAGCAGTTACACATAATGATTGATCTCCAAGTAAATCAGACCCACAAATGCTCGAATCATATTTCTATACTCAAATCGATGTGTGAAAGTGATTGATGTTCTCACCAGCACCTAACTTACCAGTAGCAAACAAAAATGCAAACATAAAACCTACAATGGCCGCCCCCTAGGACTAAATAAAGTTCAGATTGTTGCATTGATTGTACTGTGTAAAATCATAAAATAAAATAAAAATGACAATGCAACATCCACCAAAAATAAAATAATAATAACGCCATGATGACTCATTGCTTGATCCTTCAAAAAGATGCAAATTTATCAACAGATTTCAAATAAAAATTACAGATTTAAGCTTATGTCACATTCAGGACTTCTCTGTTGCACTCAGCAAGCAAAAAGGTTTCAAATTAGGGTTCCAATTGACACTACACAATCCACATCAATTAAAACACCTAATCAAAATTGAACAGAGAAAAATGAAGTAAGCTAGATTACCAGTAAGATCCGCAAGCAGAGCTCTGCAAGGTCCTTGAGTCATATTATTGGCCACATCAAGAAACCAAAACCCGATCACAAACACTATCACTGCCCTCGGCCTGGAGTTGACTGTATCGCCGAATAGCCACCCTATGTCCGCCGAGTTGCCGATGATAAGCACGGAGAAAGCAATCGATAACGCGCCGCCGAGGATGAACGGCCGCCGGCGGCCGAACTTGCTGGTGCATCGGTCGCTCATGTGGCCGACGATCGGCTGCACCAGCAGGCCGGAGAGCGGGCCGCAGAGCCATATCACACTCGCCCACGCGTGAGGAATCCCCAGCTCCTGTACATACGGCGTGAGTAACGAAAGCTGAAGCGCCCAGCCGAATTGGATGCCGCAAGCCACGGAGGTCACGCGGAGGAGCTGCCTCTTAGGGACCCTAGCCGCCGCCACCACCGCCGGCCTTGGTCGGGTACGGTGGCGCTGGGCTTCAGGGATGGCCATAGCCTAGCAACCGAGACTAGAACCTGAGTGACCCGGCTTGCTTTGTAGGGATGAATTTTTTTATCCGCAAACGTAACAATCGAGACTAGAGCTTGAGTGATGCAAGAAGAATGCGAGCTAGTGGGTGATCAAAGAGTCGTGGCCGCGTCGCAGAGAGTCGCGGTTGAGTCTGAAACGTGGACTGCGTTACAGATATTGTGAATGAACAAATATCCTTGTAACTGCTCTAATATACGATTACGAGAATGCCCTCGATGGATGATGAAATGGTGAAGTGGATGTGAGGTACTAGTGGCAATTTGCGGTTGCGAGGAAGGGCAAAAGTTGGTTGCGTTTGCGTATTTGGTTTTTTGGAGGGATTTGGATTTTGGTATCTAACTGAAAAGTGGCAAGTAGAGCTTAGGATTTGTGTTTGGTCACGTGGAAATGACAAAATCTCTTCTATGGAATATGTCTCATTCTCGTGTTTGATTTTGGCATCACTTATTAAAGCATCTTTCCTAACACCTCCCAAAAATAAAAGAAATGGGAGAGGAGAAATGTTATCAAATGTACTATTAACTTTATTTTGTCGATTTTTGTATAAATATATACATGAAATAATAATTTTGTACAAATAAGTGTTCACTATCGATCGGTGTTCAAATTTTTGGTTAGGGTATGCTTTAATGATAGTTTGATAAACAAATATAGATGACCTAAAGATCGATGTGTCAATTTTTACTTACACGGGTTTGGAGTTTGGACTAAACATTGAATGGTGTTGACTATCTTCAGGCTATCGTTAAACGGAAAATAATCTCTTTCTAATATCATGTGATGCACCACCAAAAATCAAAAGTTAATGAACCAGTGAAAAGACGACACGTAGCTCGTTGGGTCCACTAATTGTCAACGTAAGCATGATCGATTCGTGGGTCAGAGTCAAAGACTCGAACCGGTACATTCGGACTCAATCAACTCCTTTCAAACCCGGTCAACTTCAGTCAAAGTTTCACGCGAACTTTCTATCACCCGCCCACGGACGATGACGCCAACAAACAAGTTCCTAGAGCATGGACGTTCGTGCACAATAGTCTTCTCAACACGTGGGCATTCGCACACTCAACTCCATACATGCAGGCCACAACGTTCAAGAGTTCTTGCAAACAAAACCATCCATGGATGACTGCCCGCATGCTTTAGTCCATCACCGCGCAAGTGTCCTCCTCAACATGTCCTCCTTCGCGCGGATGCAAATGTGCATACACCTACCCCGATCCACAAGCATAAAAAAACAAGCCAAAACTCAACACCCAAGTGCGGTCTGTTCATTCCCTTTCGGGCACACGAATCCGCGCACACGTCTGTGCGCTACTCCTTGCCCACATGGAGCTCGCACGGTTCACTTTTCGCATGCTTCTTCCTTCAGGAAATTCATCTCCGCAAAGGCATATAGCTCACAGCATAAATGGTCACTTAGCGCACAAGTGAAGTCCGCGCACTCAATATCCACGTGCTGCCCCTCGTACACACGGACCGTGCAGGCTCCATGCACTCCTTCACGCATCCACACAGTACCGCCATCAAGTGCACAACCCATCTTCTGCGGAGGCCTATCCCGTTAAGCCTCATCTCGCACCTTCCCTCACGTGCTAGCTCGTGTATAACTCCCTTGCGCTCACATCCCTCAAGCGTGTGGCTCCTCCGCGCGTTGAAGCCCACTAGCCCTCAAGTCAATATGTAAAACATTTCTTGACACAAATCCAACCTCAACTTGATGCTTAGGACATTGTAGTTCATGATAGTTCATGATAGTATAACGTGTCAAGAAAGGGCAATTTGACATTTTCGAAAAATTTCGTCAAAGTTAACTAACTGAGTGGGTGGAAAATAGTTCATGATAGCATAAAAATTACAAAAAAAATTCAGGGATTTGTAATGTGACAAGTATAGACAGTCATCTGTAATTTACCCTTATGTTTATAAACAACCAAGTGATTGAATGAATAGATACTGACCTTTCATTCCTAAAGTTTGATGTTTATACATACATAGGTCTGTTTTGTAAAAAAAAAAGTAAAAAATAAATAATAATAATAATAAACAGGACTTACATTATGTTAATTTATAGTGTTGGAGATAATGATACTAGTATTTAGAAATGCATTGGGTACATTAGCTCAAGGAGAATGGCGGCACAGGAAATCAAAAACAAAGTGCCACCTACAATTTCTTCTCAGCCAGCTCCTGACACGTGGTAAATTTAATTGCGTATTTTGCATTGACTGTCCCAATAAGTCAAGTCAACCAGTCTTTAGTAAGCCAAATTAAATTACCAATTTCAATAATGTGGTCAAGGTCGCCCACTTAGTAAAGTTGACTTCTTGTTGTATACACGGGTACAAATTCAACTAATTAAATGTACAATAGTTTTGAGTTCAAAAAAAAGAAATACAATAGTTTTTGTTTTTTATATTAGAAATAGAGGCAATTAATATGTTCGACTGATAAGAAATATTGGCTATTGAGTCGATCGGTTTAAATGATTTGAATTTTTTTTAAGCACTTTAATTTGAGTTTTTTTGTCAAAAATATGTGCAGAGTTTAGGCTTGAATGAGAGAAGTACCCCCTGTACACACACGACTGAGAGCTCTCCCTCTTCTTTCCAATCCTTTCCAACTTTATTCAATAAAATTGAAATCAATGATTACATTCTTAAGAATGTAATTCTTGAATCATTACAATTAACTTTGCTATTAGTGAAAGTTGATATAAATTAGTGGTGTAACGTACAAATACATGTCTTTGGAAAGGAAAAAAGAACTCAACTAATGCAGCACAAACTTTTGTATGAGAAGTCATAAATATCTGCGACCTTATTGAACGAATAGATTGAGGAGAAATAGTTTAAAAAATATGTAAGAGAACTATCTCTTATGGTATATATAGTTTAGCCATTGGACCAATTTTTTTCTCAAAAAAAAAAATAACATCAAAATATATTGTTTTATTTTATAGTTCAAAATTAAATTGTATTCACCCACAATAGCGTCGTTATCATCTACGACACCCTATGTATTAGTTTATGAGAGTATGTAAACTACAAGTAGATTAATTTTCTCATATTATTCTATTTTAAAACATATTTTTACTAGTTATGTTATTTTATAGGTTATTTCTACTCTTTTGATGGAGATTGAGATAATTATTTTTTATTATGAGTTAATGATTTTGACTTAGTAATGGTGTGTGTCAAATATTTTTTAAAACGGCAACTGCTGATTTTATTGTTTCATTGTTATATTACTTAAAATTTTAACCAACTATAAGTAGTTGGTTGTTATACTAAACATTCAGTATCTTTTAAACATATTTCTCCTAATAAGGTATTTGTATACCAAATTTTTTCTAATGGCGTGCTATAATTCACGGGTGATTTGGCCCAGAACCTGACCGAGACCAAAATTTTCAAAATTCATGTACCGAAGATTGGACGGGAAATAATTGATTCGTGGACTGGACCAAACTGGATTTGAATGGACCGGATCAGACTGAATAGACCGTTTTCAATTTTCAAAATTTAATTTAAATAGAAAATTAAAAATATAATAGTAATAATTAAAATTTAAGTAAATGTAGTTAACAAATGAAGTACATTGTACTGCTAGTGATAAATAAAACCTAATTTTTTTTTTGAAAATTACTAATAAAATATTATTTTGTAAATAGATATTAAAATCGATCCAAACCGAAATTGGATCGAACCGAAGAACATAAAAGTAATGGGCCCAAAACCGGACCGAACGAACATAAAACTAATATTTCATATTTTAAAAATGAGTACAAATCTATACATACTATAAAAGCTGGATCGAAAAAGAGGTTTATAATGCGTATTAGAGCGCCACGTCATCAAACCTTTAATTTTGCCCCAAGTTTTTTCATAATTACAAATAAACACATGTCCAATTTTTAAATGGTTAAGATATGGAAATTCATCAATAGAAAATTCTAATATAACAAGTTAAGTTACTACTACAAGTTACATGATTGTGTAAACCCTAATTGATAACTATAAATAGAGGTTATATAATTGATGTGTTGTAGGTTGTACGAAGATCGGAGGATGTTGATTAGAGATGATGTCAAAAGTATGAAGAGAATGCATCCACATATATATCAGTCTAGACAAGATCGGGGGCACTGATTAGGGATGAGATTATCAATACGATTTCTCATTTGAATTGATTAATGAATAAAGTGAACTACTTTGTATTTCTTAATTTTTCATATATATTTTTTGTACGAGTTATCAGTTTAATTATACTTTGTAGAACAATATTTTTCAATTACTTTCATTTAAGAAAACATTATTATACAATGTGTATGATGTGTAATATTATTTTATTATAAAAAATCATATTAAACTTTTATTCAAAATCATATGTATATTACGTGAATATACTGATCATATTGTACTTAAACGGTAGTAGCAATCCGTGTATAACAAACATAAAAAATCATATCCGTGCAACGCACCGGACACAAACGAGTTTAAAAATACAAGAGGAACCATTTGAGATATTTGTTTTAAGGGTTAAAGTTACCATTGATCCTCCAACTATACACTCATATCACAATTGA
>JAYMTF010003014.1:0-16357 GCA_036897485.1 Pelargonium nanum | reverse complement strand
TGTTTGCTGCAAATAAAAGATGATGTTTAAGGAAGATGATGAAGTCATGTGCTAGACACATGCTTCTTTTTGTTTCTAACTAACGGTAACTAACGGAGTTTTCACAAAATTAACGAAATTGCATTTTTTGAGCATTGATGATGAGAATGTGTAGTTGGAGTACTACTGGTGATTTAAAAAATAGTAGGATGATCAACCATGATACAAGTGCATAGTTGGAGGATCAATTATAACTTTAACCCATAATTTTTTATATTAAGATTTATAAAAACAAACTTGACACATAACCATATACTCTAACACCAGTTTTTATTCCGTGCATTGTACATGTAATGAAAAATATATTTAATCAATACATATTTAACCTTAGAATTGGTTAATTACAAATATTCTTTATGGCATAACCAAACATATTAAATAAATAAATTAAATTAAAAATACATATACATGTGTATAAATTACATTCAATCAAATATACAAATAACCAAATTGCACACACATATATATCATACATATGAATCACCATTTAGTTATTAATTGGAATATCTTCTAACAAAGTTTGGATTCCTCCCATATATATATATATATATTCGTCAAATATTGTAAAAACTTCATTCATTATATATATGACAATAGATAAACATATAAATGAGAAGAGACTAGAGTGCCCGCGGGCCACACCTCGACATCGACCAACCAGAGGTCATCATGTGTCAGATAAGCTTGAGAACTATAAAAGGAGTCTCAAGCCCACAGTAAAAAAGTCGGTCAATCTACCATTTTATACACATTCGCAAGAACCCGAAAGCTCTCTCAAGTGTTCTTTGTGTGTTCATCGCAATCTTCATGCGCTCTTCGATATTCAAACGAACTACGGAGATTCGATTCTATGTTCAATCATATACTTCTGTTTGTGTGGAGAACTTATTCTCACGCAAGAGGCGGTCCCCCAAACACACATCCCGGGCTCCTCTTAACGGTGTGCTATCTGCGTAGGCTACCAGTCAGTGACCAGACTTAGAGGATAGTGATCACCAGACCAAAAGATCCAAAGACTAGACTTGACCCAGATTTGACTAAGTCAGAAACTTTGACTATTGGAAAAGAAGACAAAACGACATCGTATTGAGCCTTAATTTTAACTTAGAAAAAATAGTTAAATCAATTGGTTTCATTGTCGGGAACGTATTGAAAGTTTACGTTCAACTATATATCCTAACCGCGAGAAGATGACAATGGAAAGAGATAGAAGACATGAGAAGGGTGTTGCTCACCAATCCATCAACAAAGAGAGCCCTGACCAGCAGAAGATTGTTTCCTCTCATAGGAGCAGGGACAATAGTCATTCTAAGCGAATCATGACCATACGAGCAGAGCTTACTGCTACCTCTGCTCATCAGGGGGGACCTCAGACAGGAGCTAAATAGGAAGAAGGCCCATGACCAGGCGAATGTCGCCAGCACGGCTCAAGCCCTGGTTCCGATCCAGCAGTCACCAACTCCTGTGGTGACCCCGATGACCCCTGAGATGTTCACCGCAATATCTACCCACTTTCTGGGTGCAATGCTGGCCACCTACATGGTAGCCAATGGAGGGTCCATACCACTAGTCGGTTTGCCCATTATCCCACATGCTATTACTGCTACAGTAACCAACATTCCTGCGGTCCAAGTGGGAGGATCAATCCCACTAGTCCCAAACCCTCCTAGAGAGGGACGAATGACGAGGTAGCAAGCTGCGGGGGCAATTCCAATAGCCTCATATGCAGCTCACCATCCAGGAGTAAGAGGCTCCCAGTTGAGAGTACTATCATTGTAGGGCAACCAACCCAGAACTTCTGTGTTCAACCGGCTCAGCAAAGACGGAGCCCCTAGAAATAGGGACATTCGTGATAACTTTTCCCTTCGACCAAGGTAGAACTTGGAAGAAGGACAAGGGTAGTCTAACATTCGAGGTCATTCACGGACCCCGCCGTGTTCTCGAATGACCTAGACCATTGAAGACTCTGTCTAGAACACCAACCGGAGGGCATGGAGAGCTGAACAAAAATAGGCTCAGCAAGTTGCAGGAGGCATCCCAGCTCCCCTACTTCAAACTCCAATGACTCTAGAGGCAATGTAAGCAAACCTCCACACCTTCTTACACTAAACACGTACAACTAGACAGCTGCTTCGGCCGGTCCTGGAACCATGAATCCGACTGGAGGGGGAGCATGGACACCACCAGTAGTTCCAATCATTCCTCGGCGCCTAAGCCCACTCTTCCAAACACCAAATGATGGGGGGCAAGTTGTGCCCGCCATAGCCAGCCCAATGATCGGAACGACTTTTGATCCTACCATAGCACTCCTCCAAGAGGAGGTGAGGAAGCTGAATGAAAGAGTCAAAGCCACTGAGCCCAGCTATCCGGAACTCACCAACCATATATCCCCTACATTCGGATCCCTACCTTGACTTATGATGGGTCAACAGTCTTTGATGAGTTTGAGACGGTGTTCGAGCTACACATGCATATGGTGACCAACGATGATGTCACTCGTTGTAAGCTGTTTGCCTGCGTCCTATGGGGACCAGCACAATCATGGTATCGTAACCTACAAGATGACAACATTAAAAGCTGGGAGCAGCTCAGAAGTTTGTTCCTATCCAACTTCATGACAGTTGGACAGGCCAAGATGGATCAGACTTAACTGATTCACATCAAGCAGATGCCCGAAGTTTCTCTCAAGTCCTACGTGGAGAGGTTCTGGAAGGCAGTCCACAAGTGTGGGCTGGTCATTGATGAGACAATATATGCATGGCCAGAAGATCCGAAGACTACACTTGACCCATATTTGACTAAGTCATAAACCTTGACTATTGAAAAAAAGACAAGATGACATTGTATCGAGCCTTGATTTTAACTTAGAAAAATAGTTAAATTAACAACAAATCTAAATTTTATTCGTACATTTTTTTTTTCTATGCAGTTATTTGTACAGTTATGTATATGTATCATACTTTAATTTAAAATAGACTTCATGTTTCTCAACAATTCTGTGTGTATCACATAACATATCATATGTAAAATGAATAAATGCCCATGTACAAAATATTGAAAAATTAGTTCAATTAGAATTGCTCAAATTAATTTTAATTAGTTCTAATTTGTCGTCAACTAACATATTTGTATATTTATGTGGTTTCTATTATAGTTATATTTGCATTATACAAAATGTTATATGTATGTGATGCTACACAAATTTGCACAATTTATAGTCAATGGGACAAGGTCCAATTGAAAATGTAGTCGACAGGTTATCCGTCATCCTCACACAAACAATCCATCCACAAACCAATTATCGTCGGAGCAATTGGCTTAAGGTGTTTGCTCCTCCGCTTGCTTATCAAAACAAAAACGAAAGATCCACCCACAAAATATCATATATTAATGGGTGGCTCATGAGTTCAAATATTGTAACTCGCTCAGTTGCGGGTGAGTAAAAAAATAGACTCTACAAGTGGGTTACCCGGCCATTAACAACCGGTCTAGCTCTTTGGATCACTTGGATCACTCAAAACCGGACAGGTTGGGTGACCGGATTGGTCCGGTTTTCCAAGTAAAAGTGTAAATGGCTACTCAACATATATAATCATCGAGCTTCACTGCTACGTGTATAACACAAGTTTGCAAAGTAGCTTTTGTTAGGCCAAACGGTGACATTTGGAGCCACGAATTGAATGGGCTAGCTGGAACTATATACATGTACGCACGGACGTGTCATGCTCTTTGATTTTCGGGGATATTTGGCTGTCACATTGACTTGTTAGTAGATACATAAAATAAACGGTGTTTTTGAGATAAGGTTTTGTCTTTTCCATATACTCCTACTTAATTATATATATTGTGTCACCACCTGCATGCATGTGTTCCCTTATCATTTGGTTTGATTTTCAGGAAAGGCTTGATTGACGCAATTGATTACAAGGTTAACAATTTGGTTTATGAGCCGTTACACGACACATATTTAAAAGGCTCCCGTCTAGCATGTTCGAATGTAATATGTTGTTCGCGTAATCCGTCTAATAAAACAAGTCGTAAACGATACAAACGTAAAATTTTAGACATTATGTGTAAAAATGTGTTATACAATTAAGTTAAACGAATCAAGTATATGGGGTCATGTCAGATCTATATTAACTCATTCATTTGAACGTGTCGTGTCAAATCGGATAATTTTACACCCGCTAATTTTAAATGTGTTAACTGTGTCATGCCGTATTCAATTTGAATTTGCCGTGTTATGCAACTCGTGCAATAAACAAGTCATATTCAAATTCATGACCTACTTAACAAAATAATGAACTTTAAACACAACTCATGAACAAGGGTTACCACTTACCACCCATAATTGATTATATATATAGTCCTTGGGAAGTTTTTGGACTAAAATGTCATGATGTGATACAATTTGCCTCGATCTCCACCGTTGAAAATGAATTCACCGCCTTGCTGTTAAGATGAAGATCACCGTTTTGTATGTGTTGCCTCTTCAAAGTGATGAACCGTCATTACATTGTTATTGATCACCTGTTACACGTGGAGTTCACAATACTTTTACGTGTAAGCCATCTCTATGGTGTTGAAATAAACTATACTTTATTGCTGTAATATTAATTATTATATATATATATATATATAGGATATGAGATAAGACCAACACATATATATACTGTATTTATTTTAGATTCAGTGATGATACACACACTCATCTCCTTCTTCTTTCCTGAATATTGCCAACACTTGTGTAAGTAAGTGCACATTTCATTTTCCTTTTCTTTGATCAATTAAAGAACTTGAATTCCATTTATACATATATCTTGTTAATTAGTATCTTTTTTCCATGCTGTGATGATTAACTATACTTGTGTTGCCTGTTTTTTTTACTTATAATTTTGTATGGTTTATACTTTTTGTTCTTTTCTGAAAGCATAATTGTGATTTTCTTGTTCAAGGATGATGATTGATGCATAACTAGATTGCTCCAATTCAATGGAATGTAAGGTTTATTGATTGTTCAAAATTTGATGCTATTCTGGAAAAAAAATCACAATACAAGTTTATTTGCAGTGAATCTGGATCAGGAATATTATATTGTTGTCACATTTTTTAAATTCAAATTTTAAAATCCGTTAAGGTTTTCTTATTCATCTCATGAAGGTTGAAACATGGTGGATTCCAAGCATTACATTACAATTGATTGCAGAACAAGGGGTGGGCTCTGGTAGGCAAGTGTCCACCCTAGTTTAATATATATCAAATTAATTTTAATAGTTGAATTCAAAGATTATACTCTGTTTTGTTTACTTGCTAGCCATTTATTTCCTCTAACATGTAAAACTTGAGTTCAAATTAATTTATATAACTGTTAGAATAATGAAATTGATTTAATTTTCAGTAAACGTAGCTGGTTCCTCCATTGATCAGATGAGTTTTGGGCAACAAAACCAAATTTTGAAGAAAAGCAAAGAGGAAGGACTAGAATGCCCAATTTGCTGGACACCCTTCAATGTGGATGACAATGTGCCCTTTGTTCTATGGTGTGGCCACTCTCTCTGCAAAACCTGCGTCCTCGGCTTGCAACGCGCCATCCTCAAATTCCCCGTGCTGCCAATTCAGCTCCCATTCTTCATATCGTGCCCGTGGTGTAAACTCCTCTCTCTCAGGCTACATTATAAAGGAAATTTGAAGCTGCCTCGTAAAAACTACTTTCTCCTTTGGATGGTCGAAAGTAGCACCGGGGATAGATCAAGAACACCGCATTCTTCAGTATCATCCGAAAATGATGCTAATTTTATAATTGATCGAGAGCATTCGTCATCATTGTCAACTACTTGTTCTGATGAACAATGTTTTGTGCGCAAGTCGTTGGTTTTGTTTCTTCAAATGACAGCTAGGTTCCCGTTCCTTATGATTTGGGTTTTGATCGTGTTGTATGCTGTAGCGGCTGCTGCAGCGATCTTGAGTTCGTGTATATTTTTCGCAATTTTGTTAGCAGTTACGTCGTTCTCGATGTTGTACTTCTCGTATCCGAGTTTAGATTGGGTGGTTAGAGAGATAAGTCACATAGCTTAGAGTTAAAGAGTCATTGTATGTGTATTGTATCTATGTTCCATGTATGTTGTACTTCATGGTTTGTTCGTGGAGAACTTTCGCAACAATTCTTTATATTCAAATAAATTTGTTGCTTCCTCCTTACGATCTCTTTGGTTCTTCTCTCCTTGCATTTCTTCATTTTCTTTCGGGTTGAAGTTTTTCCGATACTTAAGTCGGGAACAATAGGGGAGAGTTCTTAGTATTTGTGCTTACTTTCCATTTATCCACATTGCTTGTTTGGTTGTGTTTTACCTTCCTAGCCTTGTGGGCTCATGACGCTTATCGAGGAGATTCTCGAGCCTTACTCTAACTCGAACCCGACGGGACCCAATGCTTCTGACCCGAACGGGCATGGGGCAGGGACGGGGCTAGAAATAATTTCCCAATCAGGAAACGGGGCGGGATGGGATAAGTATAACCGTCCCGCTCTGAACCCGATATACTAAATAAATAAAATAATAAAAAAAGTATATTTATTTTAGCAGTTAGATATGAATTATATTAACTTTTAGTCTATTCAATTTAAAAGTATTTACAAATAAATTACACTTTTTTTTGAATGAACAAATAAATTACACTTTGACATTGTATGTGACTAATAATTTATTTAATATTTCTCATGAACAAAAAATTACAATTTTTTTAGATTAAATATATATTAAATAATATAGAAGTTAAAACAACGGAGCGGGTTACGGGGCGGGGAATGGGGCGGGATAAGATTCCCGAACGGGGATCACAAACCCCGCCCCGTTGTCATCCCTACTTTTATCGGAGGCTATCCTTACCAAGGAGTACCTCATTTATCTATGTTTTTATCGTTAACCCGAGGATCCAAAAAGAAGTTATAGGTAATTCATACACGAGATAAATAATTACACGTACCCACCCTCAACTATATCTCTTTTAATCTTGGATATCCTAAACTTTTGTATTTAATTATTGGATACCCTGAACTGTGTCAAACATCTTTCCATTCATTTTTTCGTCCATTAAGTGTCAAAATGACCTAAATACCCTCTTAACTAAATAAAAAATCAACAGCCAAACAAACCCTTACGGCTTTAAATGAAAAAAATAATAAAAAAACATAAACTCTAATTGTTTGTCGTTCCCCTCTTCTCTTCTTCTCTCCGCCGGACCAAGCTCCTCTGGTAAGAGCTCCATCTCCGAGTCGCCGATGATCGCCGGGGAGCAAGCTGGATTGGAGAAGAAGATTGACGGAGAGCCTCGATCTCGCGAAAGGCGTTGGTGTCGGCCACGACCACGACCTCCTCGGCAGAGGCCTACATCGGCCACGGAGAGCCATCGTCGACCCAATAGATTGCAGATCTGGTCGACCTTGCAAAGTTGTTCCCCGAAGATGAGCTTGCAGAGCTACTCGTTGGAGAAGAAGAGCCCACGCCGTGGACGGAGTGCAACTGGGGTTGTGGACGGTGGTGCGCCGGAGACCAGACCAGGAGCTTCGGAAGCCCAACACAACCATCGCTCTCGTGCTCACCTCCGCCGTCGAAGACCAGACTATGAGCTCCAAGCCTCGATGCAGGAGCAACCCTTCCACCTCCTTCTCCAGATCTGCGGATGCGTCGGCTCCGTCTCCAAATCTGCTCCGTCTTCGGCGAGGTCCGATGGAGCTAGCAGTGGAAGAGGAGCCATGGGTTGGGGCTTGTGGATTGTGCTCCGATGTATAATTTTTGTTGTTATATAAATTTTTTGAATTTACAGATTGTTTGTGAGCTAGAGTTGACATTTGGTTTGTGAAAGGTGAAATTGTTGTGTTATTTTTTTTTTTTTTTTTTGCAAAACGAAAGTAATTCCGGCGAGTTTATGATGTTTTCCGACGAAACATTGAAGTTTTCTGTGAGTGTTTGATGATTCCAGCGAAGCTTTAAGTTTTTGGCGAGTGTTTGGTGACTCCGATGAAACTTTGAATTTTCCAGCAAGAGTTTGATAAATAAGAAAGGAAAATGGAGGGTATTTTTGGAATTTCAAAAAAAAATGGTCATGTGTTGGACACATGACTGCATTATTGGACTATTACATTAAATGTAATTGACGGAAAAATATTTGACATAGTTAAATGTATCCAATAGTTAAATTTAAAAGTTGAGGATATTCATGGTTAAAAGAGGTATAGTTGAGGGTAGGTACATGTAAATATCCTTTCATACAACACTAGTTTTGAGAGTGGCTCCGTTGTAAATAGATTGAAAACCGTTTGTGTTTTCGTAATTTCACACTAAACTGCCGGGAAATTCTTTTTCTATTTTTAAATAAAAATTACATTTCCCGCCAAAACCGAAATCCCAATCGACCACAAAACCCTAGTTCGCTCCAAAATGCTCACCAGACTCACAGATTCAGCAACCAAAATCCACTGAAACCCATAACGATCCATCATGAAGATCCGGTCAGTGAAGCTCCGGGAAGCGCACAAGCCTCCCGCCAATGGCCGCCCTTCCTTCTGCTCCGTCGTGTGGGACCAACAAGCTCAGCATCTCGTCACCGCCTCCTCCTCCGACCCCACAATCTCCATTCACGATCCATTTCTTCCTTCTGCTGCTGCAAAGGTCCTTCGTCACCATCGAGATGGCGTCACCGCCTTGGTGCTCAGCCCCAACTCCACCTGCCTCGCTTCCGGCTCCATCGACCACTCTGTCAAGCTCTACAAGTTTCCTGGTGATGTTTTTTTTTCTTCTTTAAATTTCTGCTGATTTGAGGAATTTTGCAGATATGGATAGGATTTAAGATTTATCTGTATGGATTTTTTATTTATCGGATGTGTGAAATGATTTTTAGGGCAGTTTTCTGGTATTGTTGAATGAATCAAATCAGTTCTGTTTTTGTCTTGAAATGATGAGTAAATTGCTTTATTTTTGGACTTCAGATTTTTCGTGTAATTGTACCTTTTAAATCTCAAATTTGTTGGCTTTAAATATTTTGGTTTGATGCTGGAAATTAGGGGAGTTGTTTTCATGTTGAGGCAATAGCTGATTAAATTCATTTCTATGTAATTCAAAATGCTCATCATTGAATTTTTTGGTCTTCTTCAGAAAAATCACAGGTTTTTATTATAGAATAATTTTCTTTGATTCTATGTTTGAGTTTTAATGCAATTAAGCACGTTCATTCTGATGCACAAATTTCATAATCTTAATATTTTCTATTCCTTTGCTTTGATCTTTTCACATTTCAGCATGTTCATTTTGATTTGCAATTTTAATAGTTATAAGATTTCCTTGCATATTATTGCATTCATGGTCAAAAGCTTAGGCTATGTGAGGACTCTAATACCCAAGAGTTTTCTACATAATATTATTTTTGTTTCCCTCTCTGATTACAAGTGCAAGTGTTTCTGCAGTTGAATCGAAGTATCATTTTGATATAATCATCTTACAGTTATTTTATGCTTATTTTAAACTTCACGTCTCATTGATTTTCTTAAATTACTTTTGCCAGGTGGGGAATTCCAGACCAATATTACTAGATTCACGCTGCCAATTCGTGTCCTTGGATTTAATAAATCAGGGAGTATATTAGCAGCTGCTGGTGATGATGACGGCATCAAACTTATCAATACAATTGATGGTTCAATTGCAAGAGTTCTGAAAGGACATAAAGGAACAGTCTCTGGCTTAGCTTTTGACCTGAAAAATGAATGCTTGGCATCTATAGATTCCATCGGGACTGTCATTTTATGGGATCTTCTTTCAGGCAAAATGTTGCATACCCTTGAACGTATAGCTCCTGACACTGGTACAGACACTTCTGTCATGAATGTTCTTAGCTGGAGTCCTGATGGGGAGACCTTAGCTGTGCCTGGTTTGAGGAATGATGTAGTGATGTATGATAGAGACACAGCTGAAAAATTGTTTTCATTGAGAGGTGACCACACGGAGCCTATTTGTTTTTTGTCTTGGTCACCTAATGGAAAATACATGGCTACTTGCAGTTTAGATAGGCAAGTTCTGATCTGGGATGTTGATCAGAAGCAGGATATTGACAGGCAAAAATTTGATGATAGAATATGTTGTGTGGCATGGAAGCCAATTGGCAATGCTCTAGCTGTAATTGATGTCATGGGAAAGTATGGTGTATGGGAATCAGTTGTTCCCTCATCAATGAAATCTCCTACTGAGGGTGTCAAGTCAAACAACAGTAACGGGCTCCTTTTGTTTGATGAAGAGGATCAAGAGCCCAGTTTATCTGGTTCTTTAAGTGATATGGGCGAAGATAGCCATTATGAATCTGAACCACATAGCAAAAAAAGATCGCGCAAACACTCTGAATATGATGAGAGTTTAGCTGATGATGATAATGATGAGTTAAGCTTGCCTGCCAAGGTTTCATCCCATAAGAAACCTTACCATGTAGAGAAGGAAGGCTTTGGCAATAGGTCCGAGAGGCCAAGAAATACAACGGCACCTGCCAGGATAAAAATGCAAGAACCTTTTCAGCCTTGTGCTACCCCTTTGGAGCCAGGAAAAAGACGTTTTTTGTGCTATAATATGCTTGGAAGTATAACTACAATTGAACATGACGGATACTCCCATATAGAGGTAGAATGTTTTTACATGATTGTAGATTTTTTCAATGAGACACAAGCCTGCTACTTCTGATTGAAAATGTTTATTAGCTGGTAGGTGGTTTGGTCTTTTCCCAATGAGATCGACTAATGTTTATTTGCATCTCTTACATATAGATTGAATTTCATGATACTGGAAGAGGTCCACGAGTTCCATCGATGAGTGATTATTTTGGGTTTACAATGGCCTCATTAAATGAGAATGGAAGCGTGTTTGCAAATCCTTGCAAGGGTGACAAGAACATGAGTACTCTCATGTATCGCCCATTTAGTAGCTGGGCAAATAATAGTGAGGTTAGTTCTTTTGCCTCCTTGAAATTATTTTACTTTATGTTTACACATGTGAACATGCTGGTATTCTACAGTTCATGAGAGAAAAATGTGAAGTTTAACTATATGCTGACTACAATTTTTCCTGCAACCATAGTGGTCAATGCGATTTGAAGGAGAAGAAGTGAAGGTTGTCGCACTTGGTACTAGTTGGGTTGCTGCAATAACAAGTCTTAATTTTCTTCGCATCTTTAGTGAGGGCGGCTTACAGGTTTGTCATCAATATTTTGCTCCATGATTTGCTAAGTTTATATACTTTGAACAACTAGTCTTGCCTTTACCTCATGGTACTCAGTTTTATTCTGGATGTAAATTTTCATGGATGCATGAGTATAGCGATTTCTAAGGCTAAAACAAAAGATGTTTGCAGTGTAGTCATTTTATATGGAACTGTAGGAAGAGCAGCTTGCAGTTGCATCTACGCTAGTTTCTGAGATAACTAGATATCTAATTTTGTTTGTGCAAATCAATGGATAAACCTATTCGCACTATTGCCTATGTTTTTTATTATATGGCAAGACACTAAACCACCTGTTTGCTAAATGACCTTTCTGTTTGTCTTTAGTTCATTATTTACCCTTAGAAATTGTTGTGTTTGTTTTCTTGGCATCTGTACATGACCGTTTTACTAAATGATATGTGTTCTTTGATGCAGAGACATATTATCTCCCTTGATGGGCCTGTGGTGACTGCATCAGGCTTCAAGGATGAACTTGCAGTTGTAACTCATGCATCAGACTGCCTCCCCTCAAGTGATCAGGTTTGTAGTCAAATTGGAGTATGGTATTCTAGAATCTGTTGATTCATCTTAAATCAATCCGACCGACTTTGATATCAACTTGTAGTGAATACATTCATTAGTAAAATCCCTAATATGATATTGTTATTAAGTTTTCACTGAATACAATTATGAACCATTTTTTATTAGAAAAGTTACTTTTGTAGCTTGACACTATTATGTTCGTAAATAGCTTGAGTTTGTTATTTTTCAAAAAGAAAAAAAATTCTTCTGATGCATGCAGGTGCTAGAGTTTAGAGTATTCAATATATTGAAGGGGACACAACCACAGAGAAGTCGCCTTCCTTTATCTCCTGGCTCACATCTGATATGGTTTGGATTTAGTGACGAAGGCCATTTGAGTTCGTATGATTCTAAGGTATTCTCAGCTCTGGTCCAAAAACCACTAGATGCCTAAAACTATATATCAATGCTGGTTCTGAGTGGAGTGAACTTTGTAGGGTGTGCTGAGAGTATTTACAAGCCAATATGGTGGAAGTTGGCTTCCTCTCTTCAGGTTTGAATATCTACAACTCAAGAATACCCTGATTTCTTAAATTGATTTATCTTATTACTGCATAGTCTTGCAATTTTTATAATACATCTGTATTATGCAGTGCTAGTAAAGAGAAGTCCGATGAGAACTATTGGATTGTAGGGTTGAATGCAAGCAAGTTGTTCTGCATTGTCTGTAAACATCCTGACGTGTTTCCGCAGGTAGGATGACCTTCACACTTTGTGCTTTACCTTACCAATCATGCATTCAACCAATTAACAGTATGTCTCCTCATTTTCAGGTGTTGCCTAAACCTGTCCTCACTTTACTAAATTTTTCTTTTCCTCTTGCATCCTCTGATCTGGGATCGGAAGCTCTTGAAAATGAGTTTATCTTGAACAGCACACATCTCTCACAGGTTTGTAATACAAGTTATCATGGCCAATCTTCCATTAGTTTGTGTTCTATCTAAGAAAAGGGGTTCAAGTTTTATCTTCTCAGAATTCAGGTTATGTCCAATGTTCCTTCTGAATGTTGTTCAACAGTTAACTTTCCTGAGATCGTTGTAAACTTGCAGATTCAGAAAACAATGGAAGAAATGGCCTGTTCAGGTTTGGACACTACTTCACTTGACGACGAGGCATTTGCTGTAGAAGCGGCTCAAGATAGATGTATCTTGAGGCTTATTGCATCCTGCTGTAATGGTGAGTCTTTACTGTATACGTGGACTGTGGAATGTAGCTTCATTCCCTTCTGTACAATCTAGCTCGTAAGAAAATAAAATGCTTTTCAATTCCTTGGTCTCTCTGGCTCATGTTTTTTTTTTCAGGTGATAAGCTTGTCAGAGCAACTGAACTTGTGAAGCTTTTGTCAATGGAGAAATCAGTAAAAGGAGCAATAAAGCTCGTGACCACCTTGAAGCATCCTAATTTGGCCGAACGTTTCAGCAGTATCTTGGAGGTAGACATATACCTTGTGTTGAACTAGAGGTGTCAATTTCTGGTCCCTTCGGGTCGGGTTCCAGATTTCGGGTTTGGCCGATTCAATTTCCAAATTACATTGGATAAGCCCGACCCATCAAAATTTGGTCGGATCAGATTTTAGGGTTGGATTCAAATTGCTGGCTCTAGCCCAGACCCGGCCCAAGTGAGGTTTGGGTTGTAGGCCGTGGGTCGGGTTTTACATGCAAATCATTCTGGTTTGTCAAACCCAACCCATAATTTCCTCCACATAAATCCAGCCTGAAAATTGGCCGGGTCCATTTTATGGACCCAAACACCCAAAAATACGGGTCAGGTTTTGGGTGCCTGCAGATTTGAGTCCAATTGACAGCTTAAGTTGAAATAATCAGATTTAAAGGTTTCCTGTTTTGTTACTCTTTCTGGCCTCTTTGCAGGAAAGGTTGCTCAATGAAGCCAAGCCAAATGTAGATAAGCCATCGCCAAACTCAAACTTCAATGCATCTATAGGAGCTAGAGTCACTTCCATTTCAACTGAAAGATATAAAATAACAGACTCAGATGTGCCAGTAAACAAAGCCAAACCACAGGAGGTCTCTAAAATCGGAAAGGAGAAAACAGAATATCGAGCTCCTGCTGTTGCAGAGAATGGGGAGGCAAATAGTACAGAGGCGAAGAAGCAATCTCAGCGACCGGGTAATCCATTTCTAAAACCATCAAACAATCACGAGAAGGTTAAACCGGAAGGGGAAGTAAATCAGGTACAGTCACATCGACCATCGAATCCATTTTTGAAGTCTTCGATCAAGTGAATGTCCTCTACATAGAATGACTTAGGTTGCGTTTGGATTAATTTTTTTGAAATGGGAATGAGAATGAAGATAGAGATTCTCATTCCCAAATATGAACAATGAGAATTTCATTTCCATTTCGATTTTTTATTCCCATTCCTGAACAAAAGTTTTAATCCAAACGCTCCCATAATGTGGTCGAAACAAGTTATAGACTAAACAAGTATTTTTCATTCTAAGGATTTTATGATGTATGAATTATTTAGGTTTGTTGTACAATGTGTTGTAGATACAAAGTATTTATGTAATTAGCTTATTGTTAAAAGATTAGGGATTCTTTTGGATCACAAGTATATGCAATACTCGTTTAGGGTTGGAAGTTGTGAATGGTCATCTATTTGTACATGCCTATTAGGTTTGATATTTTCAACTATTTTTTCAAAACTTACTAATACCCATCAACTAATTGACTTAATCACTACTACTACAAATACCAATTTTAGTTAAAACAAAATCAAATTTTGAGATGTTTTGAAATTAAATTACTGAACTAAAATAACAAAGGAGAGGTTACTGATTCAATCAATTCCCAATTTTTGATTGCTTCAAATTTCTAACGCTAACCAACAACATTACCCTACCTATCTCTCAGGCAGGGACGGATCTAGAATCTTTACTTGGTGAGGGCAAAATTATAGAGGGATGAGAAAAATGTTTTAAATTAATGAGACATTATAAAAATCAGCATTCATTGGGGACAAACTATGAAAAACAATAGGGATAAAAATGAAAATTGATAAAAAATACATGGTAAACTTTTCAACAACAAAAAATTCAGTGGGACAATGCCTTCACACCCCTCTTTCTAGGTTCGTCCCTGCTCCTAGCTAATTTGTGGAATTTACTCCAAGCTAAAGCTCAACACATTTTTCGATACTGAAAGGTATTATAATCAAGTAATCCCATGGTTAAAAATGTTTTACATGCATACAATACTGCTAATAATCAATAGTCTATCTCTCAGCTGATTATTAATCCCTAGTTCATGTGTGATGCGTCGTTGCTAATAATCAATAGTCTATCTCTCAGCCGATTATCTATCCTTAGTTCATGTGTGATGTGCCTGTGTTTCACGGGTCAAAACGGCACACTAAATTGTTGTTGTCATATTGTTCAAGTGTTAAGGAATTTTTCTAAGTATGAAATTCTCTAAGTTTTAAGTCTCTCTTATCCAATGTCGATGTCCAATGTCAAGGTTCGTCGTCGATGTCTCTTGGACCTGTGACTTGTGATGACAAAAACACCAAAGAACGAGGTACCCGGGACGCCACCTCAGACGTGAGAATGAGATCTCGGGCGGGATACATGAAGCTCCTAAGAGCGTTTAAGAGAGAGAAAGTAATATTGAGAGAATGAAGGTACCCCCTCTCTTACAAAAAGAGATGTTTATATACTTGTTACCATTTTTGCCACGTGTCGAATTCTGATTGACCAATAGCAATTGTGGGATCTACTTCGGGCCCACTTGAGACTTAGAGTTCTAGCTTCCTCAGGCACGCCGTGTGTGGGTGCCGGTTGAGACCGACGGTACTCGTACGTCCCTTATGCTTCGGGTGGCACGTCGAAGCCCCTAAAAGCCTCTACCAGGCGTGATAGCGTCATAGAGTTCCCAATTTTGCGAATCGGGCCTTTGCTTTCCAGGAGCACGCGCGTACACAGGGTGAGCTGAGACACTCCCATATGATCCTTAAATAAAGGGTAGAGTTGTGTAACCGGGTCAACCTAAATCGACCTGATAACCAGATCGATTGATATTCGAATCTTTGCTCGAAACAAAACACGAATCGAATTAAATAATAATAAACATGCTAGAAGAAATTTTTATTTGAATAAAATCATTGAGAAAAAAATAAAAATAAAAAATTAATGCGAATTGTCGTGAATTGAGCGAGTAATTATGAAACACGTCAAAGTTATATATAAAAAAATTAAAATTTTTTATATTTTTAATGCGAATTGTCATATGATTAATTTACTTTATTTTTAAATCAAACAAAAATTAAAATCTCAAACCCATTATATTCGAGAACAGCCCCAGCCCGCCGCTCCGACTACGCATTCTCTCTCCTCCTCCACAATCGCCGCCGCCCTCATCGACGCCTCCACCGGCCGTCGCATTCTCTTCCCCGACCTCCTCCGCCGCTACTCTCCATAACCGATTCCAACTCGTCTGAGGCGAATCGGCCTTGATTCTCTCTCTCTAACTCAATCCACATTCCATTC
>JAYMTF010003013.1:0-16361 GCA_036897485.1 Pelargonium nanum | reverse complement strand
CCCGGGACCCGATCCAATCGCGAATCTCCCTCACCTTGGTTCTCATGGGATTTGGCGAGCCTGGGGACCCAGGTTCGCCTCTACTCCATTTTTTGCCCTTTCCATTCCAGTGGCTTTCACACCTCGTGTCAAGTTCTCGATCTCTCCGGCCGCCGCTTCAACAGATGCCTTCCCGGCCGCCGCCGTCCTCTCACCCCTCCCCACAGCCGTGACCCCCGACCCTCCCCTACTGCCGATCCCATATCCTCCCTGCCCACAGACCACCAACAACCCCACCAGCACTCCCCTGCTCCACCGTCTTCTCCCTGGTCACTCCTCCTCTCCCACTACCTCCCGTCCCCGCACCTCCCAGGCCAGCTCCCTCCCCAGCAAAACCCATTGTTTTCTCCATATTATTCATCACTGAAAACAAAAGCCACACCCCAAACCCGATTTGGAAAAGAAGCTTTGATTGAATAGCCATTGTTAATAACCAACCAACCTTAATAAGCAAAAAATACTTGCCCTAGAAACCCTCACCGCCGCCGCCTACTTCCACCAACCACCAAAACCTAGTTAACCGGACTCCGGCACCGCTCTGACCACTGGATCACAAACAACTCACCGCCTACACCAAACCCTACGGTTTACTCTCCTTCGAGAGAACGACCTCTTTATGTCCTCCTTTGCAATGAATGGAACTCGACCTCCACTACCAGACTCCGGCGCGACGCCGGCTACTGGACCACTAAAGACTCACCGCCGCCGCCAAACCCTAAGAGCAAGCTCTTTATCAAAATGTTAGTGTTTGTATAATTGAATTTTTTATTTATTATTTCTCAGTGGACTTATTGAACTTTCACAGAAGAAGGAATGTGAGTTGCGTGATATTTTAAAGCCGATTTCAAACTCGAACAATTCTTCTATACCACACACAAAAAAAAATCTTTAGACCTATCAAGCCATGTGTAATAGTTTTGGGTTGTACTTTAGGGAATGACTTAATAGTTAAAATAAACCAACAAGACAACAACCTGCGGACCAAGTGTTCTACGCACCACTTAGACACTTTAGTGTCTCATGCTCGAGTCACAATAGAAAATGCTGGTATCTTAGTTTGAGTTTGAGTTTATCTGTACTCCAAATACTATGTTAAAACGAAAAAACTTCACGTGTTGCAATTTAATTTTAATTCAAACCTGATCGAGACATGTTGGGTCAAACAGTTTAAACGTTTTGGATTCCTCTCAATTGATAAAAAAAAATTCAAATCTCAAGGGTGGTCTTTAAATTTATTTTAAATATACCCTTTTTCATTCATTAATCAGTTCCCTCCTAAAAAAGCCTCATGAAACCAAGTTCGGCTTCGCTCCCGATCCTAACAAACATTCCGCAGTCCAGTTGTACACTTTGTGCTGATCTTGCGAACTTAGTAGGAATTTCCAATCCCATGTTTTGGTTTCTGGGTTTGGATTCGTTTGTTCAAGCTTCTATTGTTACATTAATAGTTCTTTACGGAATCTGGGTGTTGCCCGGGAAGTGTTTGATAAAATGCCTGTGAAAAAAAAAAGTTGTTACTTGGAAGGAACTCAATGATTCCACTTTTTCAGGTTACCAGTAAAATGGGTTTTTCATGGAAGTCCAGTAATTGGGCTGTTCAGATGAACTTGAACCTGATTCGATTAGCCTAATGTGTGCTCTTAGTAATAGTTTTGATCATTTCATGTCAGTGTAGTTCTTGGCACTTTCTTGATCATTGTGTATAAGATGTGGAAACGTCATCGAGGCGTGAGAAGTATTTGATTCAAAAAGGAATGTTATGGCTTGGACAGTCACGAGAAATTGGGTACATGTATGGGTTTTTAGTTCATGAACTGATGTTTGTATGGTTGATCTGCTTGCACGTTTGATGAAGCATAATTGGTTCATACAAGAAGTGAATCCTGCAAAGCGTGCACTCGTAGCAGAAGCATGATGATACTTGAGTGCCTTAGAGAAACAAATTGGCTATAGCACTGCATAGCCTGTTTGTGTAGCAAGAGTGACAAGTCATGCTGAGAGAAACAATTTATCATTATTTAGATGTATTGCTGAGATGATGCATGGAAGCAGGTTAAGTACAAGCATCTCAGACAGTGATGCTAGAATTGGAAATATTCATCAGAAAATATGCTCTCAGGTAACATACTGAAAAGCCCACATATCATTTGGCCTGTTGAAAACAAGCCATGGATTTGTCATTTTGTAGTTAAGATAGTGAAGAAACCTCCAAAGGTGTGAAGAGAATCACTCAACAATCAAGTGTATATCAGTTGCTGATCAGATTGTTCGGGATAAGCATGGCTTCCTATCATTTTGAAGATGGCTCGTTTTCTTCGTATGGACTCTGGTATTTGAGGCATGGACAATTTGGGATGGTCTATTAGCCCCTAGCTACTAGATTGATAATTTATCTGAATTTCATGATAAATTTATCCACCTCTTTTGCAAGCCAGCATAAAGTGTGGTATGTACTACTAGGGGCATCATTGTAAGCAACTTCTTGATCCTGTTTCATAGTTGTAAAGTTCAATAGATCTAACTCAAAAGGAGCATGAGATCCCGAATAAATTGGTTTTCAACTTGACGAGTTAATTTTGGAAATAACCCATATAATTTGCTATGTAATTGATCACTTTATTTTTAGTCAGAGTCTTTTTGACATCATTTGTGTTTATTACAGGGAGCTGGAAGATGTTGGATGAAAGTCCAAATTCAAGTCAGGCCTAAATTATTTTGATAGGGAGCTTGAATCACGATCTGCAAAGCTAATCCAGAGGTAAACTTAGCAATTCTAGCCAAATTTAGTTCTAATCTACTATCAAGTTCTACTTGCTCATCATTTTCTTGAAAAGCATTGGTAGACAAAAGTACATACAAAAATGAAATGCTTTGATGATAAAGAGGCAAAGTTTGCGTACAGGTCTTGTTAGTCAATGAACAAATGAAGCACTTACATGTCAGTGAATGTAAATTTTAAAATTTCGTTGGCGCCGTACAAAATACTTGGAATAACACTTGGGTATTGAAATTTGGGAATTGAACTGGAGGGTGAGTTATCCTTTTCAATGTACCAGCCATTACAAATAAGAAAATGAAAAAAATACATGTGTAGTTTATAAAATCGTGATCACCACAAAAAAACATGCATAATACATTAGAGTACTTTAGTGGGATACCCCACTCAGCAGAACTTTAAAAGTAGACATCACTCTAGGATCTTGAGTACCCCCTTGAAAATTTTCATTGCATCATATGATAGGGAAGACAAGTGCTAAGCCATACAAGTTGGATGGAATGGAAGTAATAATACAAGGGAATGGTGGATAATATATACGAGCACAAGCAAGATTTATAGTTTGTATATTAAAAAGATGACCAAAGCAAAGGACAATGATATTTGCAAGACAAGGAGTGACCAAACCCATTTGAATATGACTTGGATTTCCACCATTGCCAGGGAGTACAGGACCCCACATGATAAGGTCAATCTCATAATGTCAAATGGGTTCTATAATTATCCTCTGCCACTGCCCATATGTAACTAGCTATAGGTGCATGCAGCTGCAGCTCTTGGTTTTGTAGGGTTCTTTCATAGATATGCCATATTGCCATGTGGTCTTTTTTTTTCCTATTTCTAGTAAAAATATTCACCAGTTCCTTACATTAATGGATTCTTATTTGGCACCCTTGTCATCATAACCCAACACCCAGCTCATCACCCATCACTTGCTAAAGCTTATCTTTGGTCATTACAAATTTTAAAAGTATAATAGTTGTTATTAGAGTTTTTGACCAGAGGGTTAAAGTAGATTAGATTGTCATTATGTTAATCAAGACCTTAAATGACCAATATGATCATTCCAACAACCCACCATATTCTAAATTTATCTTTACTTTGTTGATTACAAACATATTCTTCTATATTATCATTAATTTTACCCTATATGGTATTATATTATCAATATACAGAGATGTTGCCTAGTCACTGGCTGTTATGAGCTGCTTATATATCTAGTGTATATATGAGGTTCATCATTGTTGAAAAAAGAAAAAAAAAATGATTTGTGCTCCTCTCTTTTGTAAACCTCTAATTGTGATCTTTTAAATTGATTATAATATTTTGATTTTTGATGACATTTGCATGATCCATTGCATCAGTGGCTGTCTAGTTAACAATTCACTTAGACCACCCATAATGCCTGATTTTATTATAATTAGTAAATTCTATTGCTCTGCATACAATCTAACACAAGAATCTCCAATGTTTCTTGCTTCTTGTGCTTGGAAAGAGCTGTATCTTTGACACTTTACAAAGAGATTTTGTTCTTGTTTGGGAGTGCAGACAGTGAAAGTTTTGAAATTTATAAACCAGGTGAGGACAAAATTGTTCAGATCATACATAGAGGTTTGTTGTATGGGTGTATTTTGAGGAGGCTTTTGCTATAAGAGTAACTTATATTTCCATGCAAACAAAAGAACTTTAGATATAAAGTGTGAACATTAGTTTAAATGAAAACAATACAACATTATCTTTCAAAATGATACTTGTCTTGGAACTATTTCTAATAAAACAAAATAATTATTCTAAAAATTGAAAAGTTGAAGAGAGGACAAGGGTTTTGCAGATTATGAGGTTTAATATGGGTTGCTTGCATGTGTGTTGACTAGACTATTAAGAACTTCCCACTTATGCAAAATTAGTGTCCTGTTCTTCCTGTTGGTGGAGTTGTACTTTTGAGACAATGGATCTTATTGCCCAAAACCCTTCAAAACTAGAGGAAACAGAACACTACTCTTTGGCATGCTTATTTACATATTAGGTGTGATAGCTCATAGCTGTTGTGGTAGTACATATATTTGTTTTGTTTTTGGATGTTCAATTTTAACACCTTTTCATTTGTTACTGCTCTGTTTTTTTTTTATTTTTACATGTATATACTTTATTTATCAAATATGTTTGTTTTAAAGGTCAGGCCTCTACAAAGAAGGCATGCTTTGATTTCTATCTCTACAGCAACTCTAAGAAACTTTGCTACTTGAACGTTGAATACTATGCGATAAGGTAAGAGCTCTAGTCAATTAAAACTTCATTTTCAAGATGGGTCAAAGTTGATTGAGTTACATTTATTGGGAATGCTTCACATTTTTGTGTTGGTGAGGTTCTTTAAGTGTATAGTATCTATCTAGGAAAACTTTCAAGTGAGGAAAATTAAAGGGACAGTAAAAAAAACAAAATAATCCCAACCATGAAATCAAACAACTATTGGTTGGTATTAGCATCAAAACATTCCATTCAAATTTCAGGGTTCCCTGATTTGATTAGTTCAAGTTCTATGGTGGAGTTGACTTGTGTCCTATCCAAAAGTCATTTTATATTTGTACAAAATCCAAAATGGATAGAGATTTAAGATTTTACTGATGATTATGATGACAAAACTCACCTATCCATGCTTCACATATGTTCCCACTAAAAGAATATACAAATCTTGAATTAATTATTGCCCAAAATTCTCCTCTAAAAAACTATTGTGATGATGGCAAAGTCACCAATCCATGTTCCACATATATGCCCATTAAATAGATACAAATCTTTAATTTATCCTTAAAAAAAATCTAGTCAAAATTCTTTGGTAGGAAACTTGATTAGCCCACCCCAACTCCAAAGCAAAAGAATGGTACTTTTTTATTTGCTGAAATATTAATAAGTGCTTTTTGGACCAGCAAGTAACTTCCAAACTGGTACTGTGACTGATCTTGGGAGTGGTGTGGTTCACAACACATTCAAAGGAAAAAATAAAAAAGGGTTAGTCAGATTGTGTTGGAGCTTCACTTTGAGGATGTCATTCAATTTCCATTGAGAAGAACTAGTCACTGCTATCATACTAGGGAGGTGTGCTCTCTCAATTTTTGTGACTCCTCTCACTCTTAGGTTGCTCTCTTCTGAGTAGTTTGTGCTCACATTACCTTCTCTCTTTCTCTCTTCTTTTACTACACAAACATCTTTTGGTATAGAAGGCATGTGGAACTTAGGCTCAGTAAAAAAAAAAAAAACTATAGGTTGAGACTCAACCAAGTAAATGAGGGGATAACATTAACACCTGTTTAATGATCATCTATATCTTGTTCTCCGTTGGATCCAAACTATTTTAGTTGTTTACTGTGTTTCACCAATTTACATCGATTGAGATTCATGATTCTCTTAATCATATACAAAACAATGTCCTAAACATAAATATTCAATTATTTAAGCCCTAATATCAAGAATCGACGAGTTCTCTTCTTAAGTATATTTTATAAAAGGTGGGTGGGGATCGCTTATATATGTGCATTACTTTGTTCACAAGCTTTTGATTTGAAGCATTATTTTTTGTTTTTCTTTTTTGCTGTACAGCTTTATTTTCCTCCTCTTTTGTATTTTCTTGTCTCCTTTAGCAACGGATGCATGAGAATGAGGACCATTCTTCTCACCTTCCAAAGATGCTTGCTTTGTTCTTTAAGAAAATAAGAGGGAGCAATCTTTGAAGAAAACCCTTTGGGGCATTGCCAAAGATTTGCAAAGGTTCTTAGGCGTGAAATGCTTTAGACCATGTCTCTAGCTCTTTGCAACTAGCTAATGCCATGCTCTCTTTTTTCCCTTTTTTTTTTTTTGGTCCTATATATTCCAAGGACAATACTGTTCTTTTAAATTCAAAATATTTCCATCACCACTATTTTTCACAAATAAGAGTACCCTAGTCAAAGGACATTAATAATTTTGCCTATTACCCTTAATTAATCAGCTATGGAGTGCCCTGCTTGCCATTTGCATCTCTTTTCACTTTTTAAAATTTTTAATCTGGACCCTTTATATTTCTTTTCCTTTTCTAATATTGTTTTAGGATTTGGTCCTTACAAAAACATCCATACTTTGTATGCAAATCAAGCTTCAATGTGGGTCTCATTTGATAGATCACCCTTGTTAGAGGTCAGTTCTAAGGTAGGTACACATTACAGAAGTAAGGGAGAGCAAAAATAATGACAATATAGAGAAACATATCTGATATGGAAAAATTTAAAGTTACTTGTATATATTTTGAAGCAGTGAGTTGTGTTAATGGTCTATGACCTTACATTACATGTGCTAACAGAGAATTCACTGATTAACCTTAATCATTGCTCAGCTAATTATGATGAAAGTTACTGAACTCTTAAAGGAGAGATGTACTTGATTGATATTTGATGTTTTTTACTCTTTACAGGACTATTTTGTTTTACTGAATTCACAGAGTTTTGCCTTTAAGATAGCTTCTAAACAAGCTAAAGAATGATTAAACATTTAAACTTACTCTAGCAAGGCACTAACAGACTCAACTAATTAAACCTCGGTCGTGCTTAAGTATAATTAAATCTAACATGTGAAAAAACTAATGTATTCATAGATTGGCATTCCGATCTGATAATGCCAACTTTTCATTTCACCATTCCCGCACGGCCCCTACCAATCATTGGTTGCCATATTGATATAGCCAATGGCACCTAATTACAATGTGGTTTGTGTTTTAGAATTTGGAACCATATGGTTTTCGGGTTTTGTATTTTGGAAGTTGGCATTATGGATTTTTGTGGCATAGTACAAAAGATACTTTTTTGTATTGCATATCATCTGATGAAAGGGCAAATCTTGCATCTTCAATTCAAACTTTTTTTGTATGTCATTGAGGATAAAGAGTACAAGTCATCTCCAGTCACATATCCTCATTAAACCAATCATGCATTGCATATCATTGAGTGGAGAGTGGAGAGTGGAGAGGAAGGCTAAAGACACCCACTTGACTATGGACCTTCCACAAATATGGTAAGCACAGTTTTGGTTGAAACATTAGCTAATAGCTACATCCATTGAATTTTTTTATACTAATCCTTAAGATGGTTCTTGATTCTCTATATAATATCAGTTCTGACTTCTGAGATAGAGGCAGAAATTTATTATATTTCAGCTTGCATCAATAATGCAGTGGCCAGTGAGGAGTGACACTATCCTTGACATATTGCAATTTAAAGTGTCTTGGGCTCTCACTCTTTGTGAAAGATAGAGAACCTGGTTCTATCTTTTTGGTCACTATGGTTTCAGTGTGATAGAAAGTCACCTATTATTCTGTTTTTTTGCTTTGGTTATAATATTTGATGAGAATTTATCATTTTCTTGGTACCTTAATCATTGTCTGAATTTTAATGTTAGTAACCAAATTTATGGCAAATCACTAACTACTTTCTTTCTTGTTTCATGCTTGTATATAGCAAAACTTCTACATTTATGTTATTATCCTTTATAGCTATCACAAGGCCAGAAAATAGGGGAGAAAAAAACCCAAAGCAGAAAAGTAGAATCCACATTTATATGTAAAACCTGCACAACATATATATACAGACATTAGCAATATGACAATGGACCCATAGTTTTTGGATTGGTACAAACACACACATAGATATATTGCCCTAGTCTAGAATGAAACCTTAAACCAGTTGAAAGGATTCTTATTGGATGTGTTATTGTAATAAACACAATATTCTTGGATTGACCAAAACTCAATATAGAGTATGGACCTCCTAAGATAGCCCAAAGTATGTGATCACTGGTCATTAATCCAAAATTGTGTGACCACAAAAGGGTTTTAAGCCATTTTAGAGCCAGGACACACAGGACAGTGACCCTTCAAAAGGGCAGATCTGTCCACCAATAAGACAGATAGAGACACCTCAAGAGGTCACCCCCTCTTGCCCTATTTTCTCCTTGTCCATTAGATAGAAAGCATAAATTGGAGCCAACTACTCTATTCTATGAACAAAACCACTTGAATAGATTCATGTTAATACAAGAGCACTCTTTCCCATGCATGAGGCCTTCATGGATTTTTCTCTTTAATTTTTTTATAAGAAAATTCTCCTTTTGATGAGAGGCTGTGATTGAGTTCATCAAGTTAATACAAGAGCACTCTTTTCCATGTGAATAGTGGGGGGTTCATGGATTTTTCTTTTCTGAAGTGGAAGATCAAAAAGCAAACACTGTGTCTGTGTTTACATATATATATTTATCTCTGCTTTTACTTTTCAAGCCCTCTCTTTAAGACTATTCCATCTTCTACTAATAAAGCTCAAGTGTCAAGTGCACCCACATCACATTTACATAGAGAGTTGGTCCCAATTCTGTAGGGCAAGGAAGGTAAAGGAATAAAACTAAAGAGAGAAAAAAAAATAAAAAAAATAAAAAGCTTCCCTGGTTCCATCTTCCATGCAACCTATGGATACAACATAATTATATTTTGATCATTCCGAACAACAGAAGTAATGATATATTAATAATCATCATCTTTTACTTCTTACACACTTCTGTTTCTTGCAGGTACATGTTTCCAGCTCAAAGAGATCACTTCTTTATACTCATGAGTAAGAATTTCAATATCATTCATGTGTATATGTACCTAATATTATAATACATGAAAAATTGAAAACCCAACATGGTATTTAGATCATTTCATAATTTAAAAAGTAAATAAAAGAAATCCAAGAAATGGATTAACCAATCTTTGAGGGACATGAGTGATGCTGACAGAGTGTCATGCAGTGTTAGAGAACTAAACAAGGATTTATGATCACTAGTTCACTACTCAGCATATTATAAATAATTTCCTTGGGTCCTCCATGCACAGCACAGTCAATGTATTGGTATGTTTTTTTATGTCATCCTTGAATATTATACTGTCAAAAATCAGAAAACATATCTTTGTACACAGCTTATAGAAAATCCTTTTCATCTTTTTCTTTTTTTTTTCTTTTTACTGTAATGTATTTGGACTGATGAAATTTACCATAGAAAACCACATCTATCCTCAGGAAGCCTATCTTGCATTAGAAACCTACATATTCTTTGTGTAAGTTTCAGGAATGTTACTATGTATTCTTTTTTCATTTATTTTTTCAAGGTTATATGTATAGTAATTGGAAATTAAGGATGCATATAAATATGACTGTAATTGATTAAAATATGACAGGACAATATGGACATTTCCAGCTATACTGAAAGTGCAATTTCATCATCTCTCATTCAAAGCAAGATTGCAAGAAAGAGCAACCTTTGATTGATTAAAGCCAAAGGGCATTTTTGTCATATGAATAAAGGTACAGGGCATCACCTTTACTTTATTTCTCCTAATCTAAACTTTAAATTTCTGTTATCAAACGGCCATTTTTTTATATATATATTTTCATTTCAAGAAAACAAAAAACCAGTAAAAAAATAATCAAGAAACCTTGCTTTTTCTTCTGCCCTTGCCTTCTCTTACCTTTGCCTAAATAAGCTTAACAAGTAGAGATATATGTGCATATCCCACTGTTCTTCTCTGTTCTTCTCTTCTGGTTTGAGAGAAAAATAAAGCAAAAGAAAAGGGAAGAAAAAGAAAAGGAGAGGCTTAGCTTCTTCCTTGTATTTGAAGACTCTTTCTTCTGTGAAAATGTTTGATTCCTTAAGCCTATACTCACTTGAAGTTTCTCAGATTCCTTTCACTTTCCATTCCTTTACTGGAAAATCCATTCCCACTCAAGTTCTTACACCATCTCTTTCTTCCTTCAAATACTTCCAAACTCAATTTTCTTGAAGAATAAACTATCCCAAGAAGCCAAAAACAATAAACCATGGCCCATTTCTTTGTTTTGACACTACTCTTCTCTCTTCTTGGTACCTCTTGGTCATCTTCTTTGCTCAGTGATTTCCATGTCTTGGTTGAGCTCAAGCAAGGCTTCGAGTTCCCGAATCCGGCCCTGAGCTCTTGGAATTCATTGAGTCCTAGCTCAGTTTGTTCTTGGGCTGGAATTCAATGTTCTCTGGGAAGAGTTGTTTCAGTTGACTTAACAGACATGAACCTCTATGGCTCTGTTTCACCTACAATTATCAGGCTTGATCAGCTCACTGACCTCTCTCTTGCTGGAAACAACTTCACAGGTACTATTGAGATAGCAAATTTAAGTGCCCTTCAGTCACTTAACATCTCCAACAACCAGTTCAGTGGCAGCTTGGACTGGAACTACTCAAATTTGGCCAACTTGGAGGTGTTTGATGCTTACAACAATAATTTCACAGCTACACTTCCTCTTGGGATTCTGAGACTGAAGAAGCTCAGGTACTTGGACCTTGGAGGCAATTACTTCTCCGGCAGAATCCCGAAAAGCTATGGAAGTTTAGTTCAATTGGAGTACTTGTCACTGGCAGGAAATGATCTTCAAGGGGAAATCCCTGGGGAGTTGGGCAATCTCACAAACCTGAGAGAGCTTTACTTGGGCTATTACAATGTTTTTAAAGGTGGCATTCCAGTTGAGTTTGGCAAATTGGTGAACCTGGTACACATGGATCTCTCGAGCTGCGAATTGGACGGGCAGATTCCGCGGGAGCTGGGGAATTTGAAGGCACTTGACACCCTTTACTTGCACATTAATCTTCTATCGGGTCCCATACCGAAGCAGCTCGGCAACCTGACAAACCTGGTGAATCTTGACCTCTCCAACAATGCACTTACTGGCCAGATACCATATGAGTTCAGCAACCTTAAGCAGCTCAAGCTCTTCAACTTGTTCATGAACAGGCTGCATGGCTCCATTCCTGACTATGTTGGTGACCTCCCAAATTTGGAAACTCTGGGGCTGTGGATGAACAACTTCACTGGCATCATTCCTGAAAGTCTTGGCCAGAATGGGAAGCTTCAGGTGCTTGATCTGTCCTCCAACAAGCTCACTGGTAAAATCCCTCCTAACTTGTGCTTTACTAATCAGCTAAGAGTACTGATTCTCTTGAAGAATTTCCTTTTCGGCCCGATTCCGGAAGGGTTGGGGACATGTTTTAGCCTGATTAGAGTGAGATTGGGTGAGAACTACCTGAATGGTAGCATCCCAAATGGGTTCATTTACTTGCCTGAGCTCAATTTAGTAGAGTTGCAAAACAATTATCTGTCAGGAACTCTCTCTGAAAATGCCAATAGCTCATCAAAGCCTGTCAAATTAGGCCAGCTTAATCTCTCCAACAATATGCTCTCTGGTTCTTTGCCATTTTCTCTCTCAAATTTCTCTTCCCTCCAAATCCTCATGCTTAGTGGAAACCAATTCTCAGGTCCAATACCACCTTCTATAGGGGAGCTCCATCAGGTTCTAAAGCTTGACCTCAGTCACAACTCTCTTTCTGGTGAGCTTCCACCAGAAATTGGAAACTGTTACCATCTCACCTACCTTGACATGAGCCAGAACAACCTCTCTGGCTCAATCCCACCCGAAATATCCAACATCCGAATCCTGAATTACCTCAATGTGTCAAGAAACCATTTGAACCAGACCATACCAAGATCAATTGGGACCATGAAGAGCCTGACAATTGCTGATTTCTCCTTCAATGAGTTCTCTGGCAAGCTGCCAGAATCAGGCCAATTCGCCTTCTTCAACGCCACCTCCTTCGCGGGCAATCCTCAGCTCTGCGGCTCCCTCCTGAACAACCCTTGCAATCTCTCCACAATCACAAGAACACCTGGAAGTGCCCCTGGAGATTTCAAGCTAATCTTCGCACTCGCGCTGCTAATATGCTCCTTGGTTTTTGCTGGTGCTGCCATCATCAAGGCCAAGTCTTTCAAAAGAAACGGCCCTGATTCGTGGAAGATGACAGCGTTCCACAAGCTGGAGTTCACTGTATCCGACATTCTTGAATGCGTGAAAGACGGGAATGTAATAGGCAGAGGAGGAGCTGGGATTGTTTACCATGGCAAGATGCCAAGTGGGGTTGAAATTGCAGTGAAGAAGCTTCTTGGATTCGGTAACAGCCATGACCATGGTTTTCGAGCAGAGATTCAGACACTAGGCAACATCAGACACCGAAACATCGTCAGATTGCTAGCGTTTTGCTCCAACAAAGAGACCAATCTGCTCGTCTACGAGTACATGAGAAACGGGAGCTTAGGAGAGGCATTGCATGGCAAAAAAGGCGCGTTCTTGGGATGGAACTTGCGGTACAAGATTGCTACTGAAGCTGCAAGAGGACTCTGTTACCTCCACCATGATTGCTCTCCATTGATTGTTCACCGGGACGTGAAATCAAACAACATTTTGTTGAATTCAAGCTTTGAAGCACATGTTGCAGATTTTGGCCTAGCCAAGTTCTTGGTGGATGGTGGAGCTTCAGAGTGCATGTCAGCAATTGCAGGGTCCTATGGCTACATTGCGCCTGGTATGTACCTTGCTAATCCCTCTGTTTCTGCTAAATCTTCTTCATTATCTGTTAGTTAAGTTGGTTAAATTTAAAACTGTCAAAATTTTGCTGGCCATCTCATTAGTCACTGCCCTTAGAGCAACCCACCATGTTTGACTCTGAAATTTAACATCATGGTCAAACAAATTGGATCATCCACAAAACATATTATTATTTGATGCTATATATACTCAATAATTGGACTCATGTTTCAGTATACACACTTTTCTAGCTAGGATTAGCACTTGCTAAAAGCCTTTCATGACAAGATGGTCTCATAAGGTACAAAGTCTTATCATTTTTGCTGAAGTGGGAGGCAAAAGAGCAACCCATGAAACATGCAACTACAGACAATGGGTAGATGGAATTTTTTGGGTAACCACAGCATAAACACCCAAAAGAGAGTGATTAGGTAGTGACCCTTAATTCTGTGCCCATAAGACAATATAGTACAGTGGTCCAGTGTGTGTGATCTGGTATTCAGAATCTAAGAGGTCAATCTCTAGACTGTGTGTGGACAGACCTGACAGTGATGTCTAACGTGACATAGGCGTTGAGTTTCGTGAGAGAAGGCCAAACCCTAACCGACACAAAACCATGCACAGCCACAAGCACCAACACAAAGTCACAAGCACAGGCTAGTTTGGTTTTGGGTCTTGCGTGTAAAGAAGTGTTGCTCTGCTGCTTCCCACCCACACACCACCACCACTCTCATCTTCTTGCCCCCAACTTTTCCTTTCCTTTAAAATCTTCATCCCCAACTTGGCATCCCCTCTTTGTCCCTTTTAAGTTTTAACTATTTCAGGGTCAATCCTACATAGCTCATTTAAGGGTATAATCGTAAATTAATCAACAACAGCGTGTCAAACATGTTGAGTTGTGTATTTGTGTTGTGTCAAACGTCTTGGGTAGTGTCATGTTTGTGTTTTGTGTTGATAAACGTGTTTGTGTTCGGTAATGTTGCACACAAACAATCTTCAGCACAAACACAAACACGCCAGGTACACTTAAATTGTCAGCTCTTATTATGACCTCAAGATTTGTGAAATTTAGTGCTTGACAATTCAGGTTATCGACTCTATATACCTTGCAATGATGCGAACCTCGTACACTGGCCGCCTCATGAGTTATATCTCTTTTATTTAAAAATATTATATGTTTATACACACGTGTGTCTCAAACCAAAGTTTTTTATATAGATGAATACTTGAATATGCAAAGTAGCAAACTGTTCATTATGCACTATTTGATTTAGGATAGGAAATAATGAAAGCCACCATGCATGCTTGTCCCATACTTTCTCCCATTTGCACCAACAAAAGAATTATAAGGAAATGGCCCAAGCCTGCTCAGCTATGGTCCACCACTTGCACACACCACTCATTAGTACTAGTTACTTCTTTGCTAGCTTAACATGTCCACTAATTATTACATTTTTGACAATATTGCCCCCTAA
This sequence comes from Pelargonium nanum, assembly GCA_036897485.1. Lineage (NCBI taxonomy): Eukaryota > Viridiplantae > Streptophyta > Magnoliopsida > Geraniales > Geraniaceae > Pelargonium > Pelargonium nanum. The sequence continues at coordinate 1,629 of JAYMTF010003013.1, read as the reverse complement.
TGTGTCACTCTTTTTTTAAATTTTATCCTATCAGAATATGCATACACTTTGCGAGTAGACGAGAAGAGCGATGTTTATAGCTTTGGAGTCGTGTTGTTGGAGCTCATAACCGGCAAAAGACCCGTGGGCGATTTCGGGGATGGTGTTGACATTGTCCAATGGACTCGAAAAGCAACGAACGGTCGCAAAGAAGACGTTGCTTGCATCGTGGACTCGAGGCTAACACTCGTGCGTAAAGACGAGTTGATGCATTTGTTCTTCATTGCAATGCTATGCATCCAAGAAAACAGTGTTGAGAGACCAAACATGAGGGAAGTGATTCAAATGCTATCTGAGTTCCATCGCCATTCGCCCGATTCACAATCTTCTTCGTCTTCTTCGGTTGTTCATCATCAAGAATCAAGAAACCCTCAGAAGGGGAGAGATTGTCCTATATTTAGACAAGATCTTTTGGTTTGAGGAAGTTAATTAATATTTTTTTTTGCTGATATATAGATTGATGGTGTTTTTTTTACTTTCAAATGGGCTTGGATTTGTTATATATATATAGCATTGTAATGTGCAAAGTAACTAAACTTTGGTGGGCAAGTAGATATAGGAATAATTTAGAGATGCATTTTAGGTGGAGAGCTTGTAGGGTTTAAATGGGTTCCAATTTTTCTGAAGTTCTTGAGAATTGTAATGAACACCCATTAAACATTGGCTCCTTGCATAAAGTTTATAAGTAAAATAAGTACTATTTATTTTTATGTAAACCCATGGTTTAGATAGAAACATGACAATTTGCTCAAACTTTAATGTGCATAACTTACTTGAAAAAAACAGAGTTTTTGAGGTCTGAAAGTGTTCTCAAAGAGAAGAATAAACTATTCCAAAATCTTGCGTTTGACATGGACAAGAGGCAAATAATATGCTCGTAATTAAGCAATTTTGTAAGCATTTAACAATAACAAGAGTCACCGTCAGAGAACCAACTCAACTAAAAGCTCAAATTTGTATTTGAAGTCTTCATTTATTCTTTTAATATTATACTCCAACACGTTCCCTCACGTGCAAGCCCGTTATAGCTTTGCAAGTGTACCGAAGAGAGATAGATAGGATCCCGTTCCCGTTTTATGGGTGTTCGAAGAGAGATAAATAGGATCTTGTTCCCGTTTTGTGGGTGGACCAAAGAGAGTTCTCGTTTCCGTTTTACAGGTGGACTGAAAATATAGATAGAAGCTCATTCCCGATTTTAACTATCTACGGGTAGTCTGATAAGAGAAGATAGAGAGTCCAAGTGGGCTTGAATGGTAAATGAGAGTCATATAGAAGGCCATAGTGGGCTTGAAGAATAGGAGAAGATAGAGAGCTCAAGTGGTAAAGTGGGTTTGAAGGAAAAGTGAAGAGATATAGAAAGCCCAAAGAAATGAGTAAAGAAGCACAATGAGTGAAAAAAAATTTAATTATACAAATTTTAAGGGTGTCAAGATTTGAAACTGTGACCTCAAACTCTGATAGCATGTTAGTAAGCAAACTCAACTAAAAGCTTAAAATTATAGTTGAAGTCCTCGTTTATTCTTTTAATACTCCCTCCGTCCCAAAATGAGTGTCCTGTTTGTCTAAATTTTTTGTCCCAAAATGAGTGTC
>JAYMTF010003012.1:0-16361 GCA_036897485.1 Pelargonium nanum | reverse complement strand
TAAGTTTCTTAAAACTGTTTGTGTGTGAGATTCTTACTCTCACGCCGGAGGCTGTTTCCTGGGCTCACTTCCAAGACTCAGCTTAACCGTGCGCTACATTGCGCAGGATCAATCAAGACTTGGAACGACCCGACTTGGAATGACCCGAACCTTAACTTGGACTCGGACTCAGACTTAAACTAAAACCTTAACTCGAACTGGAGACTTTGACCTTGACCTTGACATTGGAAAAGAAGACTAAAACGACGACGTACTTGATTTGGAAAAAATACTCCAATCACAATTTAATTCTAAGTCTATCAGATCCGACTAACTTTCAGGTAGGATTTAGTACTGTATGTCATTCAAAATTTTGAGTAGGATCCGACCGTGCAAAGTCGTATGAATTAACATTTTATGTCTTAAAAGGAAAATCTAACCGTCCAAATTGACCCGCGACCCAAAACTCGAAGCCCTTCCAGACTGAATTCGAGTTAGACTTTATCAAACCGAATCTGACCCGAAATTGAAATGTCACCTCTACTCCAACATGGTATTAGAACTTTGTTGACCTAAAGGTCGTTGCCAACACTATTAAAAACTTGAAACTTGGGTTCTGCTAAAAGTACCTATAAGAACCACTCATTTACTATAGAAATTAATGGGCTTTTCTTTAAAGAATGGCCCAAAAAATATGTCCAACCCAAAATATGGTAGGGTTAAATAGTTTTATGGTCATTTTTCTCGAACTTTGGCCCATCACATCCATTTTTTCTTTTTCTTTTTTGAAGCAACATCCATTTTTTCTTTGATTTTAATAAATTTGTTTATTTTTAAACCCCTCCAAAATTTTATTTTTAAAAATAATCATAAGATTTTGAAATTTTGCTTACCTAATTTCCTCTTTTAAGTTGTCAAGCAAACAATTTGTAGTTTGGGGACCAAAGCAAATTTAGATTAGGGGAAACCGAGTTTAAAAGGATTAAGATCATTTAATTTTCGATTAATATTAATTGAACTATTCTAAATTAACATATTAAAAATGTGCGCATCAAGATATAGCGACGTCACCAAGAAACTTCCCTAGGTGGCTCGACACGGTCCAACGTGTGTGGACCTCCCGACATAAATACATGAAAGCGACGTCGTCATACTTTGAATTAAATAGAAATTAAATAAAATATTTTCCAATTATATAATAACAAAATCAAGTTTGGTGATCAAAACGGGACCAAATGGATAGAACATAGATTATTTTAAAACATAATAAATAAAAAAGAGATAGAGGGACAAGGTTTGATGATTGTTGGTTGGCTTTAACCATTATTAATAAATAAATAGAATAACTATTTTTCATGTTCCCATCATTTCCCAAAGAAAAATAATAGAAAATGTTGAATAACAAGACATTTACCGAACAAAGAATCCAATCTCATTATCCTCTTTTCCATGTGAAGAAAAGTCACCTTTAAATGAGTTATTTTTAGTATTATATTTGTACATTGAAATATTGGATAATATCCTTAATCCACTCTTTTTAGCTCATTGACTGCTAAAAAATTAAAATTATAATGTCCTTGTCCTTAAAACAATTCTAACATAAAATGTTAGGAAAATAAACACTAGATTAGAAAATAATGAAGACACTGAATTTTTTTTTTTCAATATTGTTGAGCTACACAACAGGGGTAGCTCTTCTTTTTTAACCTAAACCTCATCCCACCCGGCGCAATGAGATTTGAACTCACGACCTCCTACGTGGAGATGTGTGTCTTGACCATTGCGCCACACCCTAGGGGACGACTGAATTTGTTTAAGATGGTAATTTACATTTTTGAGATTTTGTATATGCATTTAAAAGAACTACTAACCTGATCTATAAATGGTGCAAGTTGCAAGCTATAGTACAAAATGTGTTGAATTGTCTAGTCTATTATATATGACTCAATCTCACAAAAATGTGGGCCAAATTTTAAGTGCCAGTGAATTCGAGCCCAAATTGTTAACTATATATCAAGTTCACATTTTGGTTAATTTGAGCTAGTGATCATAATTCACATAAAACGTAACTATTCTTTTAATTACTAATATATATTAGAATAAAAGAAAAGTGGCAACTTCACGTAAATATACTGAATTATGAGCATTTTTCATTTAAGTAATCCAACCTATTGTTCACATCATCGAACTCCGCACATTTTCAAAATAACAAATTGTTAGTTATGTTTAAGAAAATATACCTTATAACTCATCACAAGCATGAAAAATGACTATTTTAAATGTAATGTCAAAAATACCCTTTGAATATACATGGTGTGGCCAAGGAATGAAAATTCTAACTTAATTTGTAAACGTTCAAGTAACGAGTCAGATGGTCACGGAAGTAAAAGTTGCAAGTTGTCCGACCCAATCCACCCCTTCTTTATGAACAACGTAACTCAACTGAAAACAATCAAATACATTTGAATCGGTCTAGAATCGTAAAAGCAGAGGTCGAATTTTAGATACCGACAAATTCAGATCCATACTGACAACTTCACTCGTAATGTGTTAGTGAAGTGTAGTTTTGGAAGGAACAGGCAGAGCAAAGGCATGTGGGTGTCGGCTTGGAGGCAGAAAGAAGAGAATGCAATCCGGTTGGTGCATATTATCAGGATTAATTTGATTTCTTCTGGCAATTATGTTCCCTCATCTAAGCTGCACACATCACCATCTAGATTGGACCCATCAAACCATTTTTTTCATTTTTATTCACACTAATTTAACTAACTTTTCCACCGAGACATGTTGGGTTAAGCGGTTAAAACATTTTGAATTTTTTTTTAAGTCTCGAATTCAAGCCTCTTTGCCAACGGTGTGGGTTGGAGTTATGGGTTAAAAGTGAAGAGCTAGCTCTGTTGTGTAGCTCAGTTGACGTGGTTGTGCGTTTGTATTAAACAACTCACGTGACCAACATATCATCCGCCACGTCAGCAAAAATAAATGTACATCAAACCATCTCACGGAGAAATTAGCGGCAATGACCTTTCAAAAACTATTTTAAGTTTAAACAAATTTAGGGACCAAACTGAGTCTTTACCGTTTTAATAACATTAGTTTGAGTAGAATAAGGTGAAACCAACCTTTCCTCAATAAGAAGAAAGCTCTAAGCAAATAGCTAGCTTAGCTTAGCTTAGCTTGTTTGTTACTATTGAGTTGGTGAATCTTTTTCTACAATCTATAAGTGCAAGTTGTAGCTTAAAGCCTAAAGGCAAAGTATAATGGCAGAAATGAAGAGTTGTGTGCTTTTTTAAGCCAAAAGAGCAAAAGAATTAAGAAAAGCCACAATTGCTAGTTTGATTTAAAAATTGGGGGGCAATAGATTTGGCTTCACATTCACATCTGGAGACAATGCATTTATTGGTGGTTCTTGTTTTGTCCCTCCCAACTGCAGTAAACTTAGGATCATACAGCAAAAACCAGTTATGATACAGCCCATGAATAGCCACAGAACAGAATGGTAGTACACAGACTAGAATTAGTTTTTTAAACCATATTTAAGTGACATCAAACTTATCACTAGAGGACAATTTGCACATGAAATCTATTTAAAATTGTGGTTTGTGGGTTTTTCTTGATGGAGGAGATGTAGCACTTTTGGATTCTGAAGCTTATGTCCACGGATTATGTTGATACTTACTCGATTCAAGCGAAACAGATCAACGATTGAGATCACTTGGCTTTGCTCGGTGCATGGGCGGGTTGTACTTTCACATTTTGATGTATATCGAATGGTGTTTTAGCCATTTTCAATATTTTCTTCATGGCTATCTTATCAGCGTTTTATTTTATATTTGAGTTGGAATATGAGAATAAGTATTCTTAATCTCAAAGCTTATGTTCACATATTATTATGAAACTTACTCGATTCAAGCAAAATGTGTTGATGAACAAGACCAATCAGATTGATGTTCATGAATTGAGTAGAAAGTCTTTCTATTCTCAAACTCTACATACCGATGAACGAGAAAGTTGAGTGCATACGCCATATTATTGACAATTATCTCAATATAGGGTTTGAATTAAGAGTGGACAACTTTTACGCTTTTTTTACCTTGTGAAAGTAAACCGTTGTTCAGTAGTCATCTTCTAATAAGAGTCGCATCATTTCTTGTCTAGTAAGGCACATTTTGCCTAACAAATTCTAGTTTTTAACACTTACAAGGAGTTGGCTTTTTAGGGTTTGCTTGTACTATTGGACAGAATTAGGACAATTATTCAAACAACAAAAACCACATAATGATACACACTACAGTAGAGCCCTCTTCTGAATAATGTCCCAAGATTTGACTAAATGAGATTTTGTAGATTCTAATAAGCTTCAGCAACAGACAAATAAAAGTCGGTTGTCAAAATCTATTATCAACAACGAACTTCGCTATCAGTTGCTGAAAACCATAATAGGCTACGAGCAAAAGTCGTTGCTCGTAGCCCCGAAAACGATGCATAATCAGCAACAGACAACACAAGTCAATCACGAATTTATCCTCCGTCGCCTGTGAGGGTTACAGACTACAACATTTTCTTAATTACCTTCATTTGCAGCTGAATCATAGATACACCTCATTACAGTTCCAAGAACAACAAAAACACAAATTGAATATAGAGATTTAACAAATGTATACAAACAAAAATATAAGCAAATCTACAATTTTAGACTCAAGAGTCAGAATCAGAGATATATATTTTAAAGAAAAAAGGGTATTGAATGAGTGCACTGACAGGCTGTGAAGTGGGATCTATCCTTCTCTTCTGATCCGCTAACTGCTAAAATTCCTGCAACATGCAAATGGCAAAAGCACATGCCTCAAACTTCCTCGAACCCAACTACGCAGCTTCGCATTCTTAATAATAATAATACCAAGCTCGTTAACGGATAATTAGACTAAACAACTTACCCAACAGAGAGATCATGTTACGTTTCGGTAAATTCAAGCTTTCACGTAGTCCATGCCATTGCGCTTTCTCTTGTTAGACCTCGAGAAAAAGCATATCTGAGCCCATGTTTTCTTCTGCTTGACGGGTGGTGCTTTCACATCCCTCTTTAAAACTAGCTCGTTCATGTATTGAACAACAGCCTAATGGACACCAATAAGCAAGATTTAGGTTTCGGAATCGGAATAAAATATGTAGCGTGTAAAGAGAAACTATCCAATTTGTAAACTACCTGTGCGCCCATTTCGGCTATATGTCTTGGCGGCACTTCTAGGGGATTCTCTTCCACGCGTAGCACTCGTAGTTGTGTTAACATCCTGAAAGAGTCGGGGAGGACTCTTATCTGGTTGTTGCTTATGTCAAGCTCTTGAAGCATCTCGAGGTTACCAATTGACCTAGGCAGGGATCGCATATCCGCGAAATTGTTTCCTAAGTTCATCTTGACAAGAGTGGTAGCGAAACACAGGCTCTCGGGTACACACTCAAGCTCGTTGAAGCTCACGTCAAGCTCCCTCAGGCTTGATAGAGACGCCATGGTTGTAGGCAACTGCTTGATATTGTTGTAACGCACTGACAGAACCTCGAGCGTTCCAATCTTCCCCACAGCTTCGGGAAGAGCTTTAAGCCTGTTATAATCAACACGCAGCTCCTTAAGAGAAGGACACTGACCAATTGTATGTGGTATTTCTTCAATGTCATTCGTCTCTATATTCAGTTTCTTCAAGCTCATGAGTGAGCCTATTGTCTCGGGAAGCAAAGATAGCCTATTTGAACTTACGTCAAGCTCCTCGAGGCGTACCAATCTGCCAATAGTAGCCGGCAAAGCTGCCAACTGGTTACCCCTAAGGTCGAGAAAAACCAGACTAAGGAGATCTCCGATACATTCCGGGAGCTCAGCGAGTTTATTTGAATGCAAATCCAAATTCGTCAACGACGAAAGGCCTCCAATGGTGGCCGGTAGGGCCAAGATCCGATTCTCAGATAAATCCAGGGAAATCAAACCCGACAACTTCCCTATCGAGTCGGGTAGCCACTCGATTTGATCCATCAATTTCCCCTGGAGATTCAATTCTCGAGTGCCCTTCTTCTTAGAGACTTCAATCAAGCTAGCAAGCTTAATCAAACTTAACTTATCCCCATCTTGGCCTATAAAACAACAAAACCGAATCATTACAAGAACTCAATTACACTTTTCGCATTGTCCAATCTATCAAATACCCAAAACCATACACATAAAAAATTCAACTTTTATCCAAAACCCAATTGAAAAAAACACATATAGATCAGATGCAAAGTAGAATCAGAGCTCACCTGAAGCATTTCCGGGTTTGAGAGACGAATCCAGAATCAGGGGCTTTGAAGAGAGACCATGACCAGCCCCAATTCCATCAGTGTAAAACGATGACTTGCTCTTCTTGACATAACTATCGTCTCTGCTGAACAATTGTGCGCTCTTCACCGGAGCTTTGTCGGAGAGGTACAAACTCGAAGAAAGAGCATCGGAGACCACGCCGGAGGTGGAGGCCGGAGAGGCAGTCTTGTTCAATTTAGTGTCCGGAACAGTCGACACAGACCCATTGGAGTAACTGGACTTCTGGTGATTGGAATTTGAGGAGGAATTTGAAGAGACGCAACAGGAAGCTCTCTGGATAAATTCGTCGAACAGTTGGTGGACGTTCTCGAGATCGAGCAACTTCATAGCCTCCCGCTTCTGCTCCTTGCTCTGGAAGTACACCAAGTTCCTCTGCATCTCCTGCAACACCGTGAACAGCTCCTCCGGCACCGCAGGAGCCTTGGTCTGCCTCGCAATGGCCTCGAACCGAGCCTGGTCCTCCTTCTCCACATTCTGGATCAGCGCCTTCGCCGCCTCCACCTCGTCGATCCCGGGCCGCTCCGGCAAAGATCTGTGAATCCTCATGATCTCCTCCACCACCTCGTCCACAGATTGCGCCGTCGTCTCCATTTTCGCGCCCACCACAGCTCCTGTTTCACAAACCACAATCACCAAAAAAACCCAGAAACCGAAAATTCGAAGTAAATGCAATAAACCCACATCACCTCCTTCTACGAGTTTCTAGAAACCACCAAAAAAACAACTGCAAATACACCAAAAACCGAAACTTGAAACACTAGATTTGAAGAACGAAACAAGAACCCTCCACCCCACTTTTCCAATTGGGAAAATTTAACTTTCTCGGCAACCAAACAAGCCAAAAATGCAGAGAAAAAAATAAAAAATTAAAAAAAAAACCCAAAAACCCAACCTTCGAAAGCAACAAGAAGAAGAAGAATCGAGAGCTCCTGAGCGAGCGAGTGACTGGTGCGTTTCGAGTGACCGAAAAATCGGCGAAATGTTGAGTCCGAAACCGAAATCGAGAATCCTCTGAATCTTCTGCTTCTCTTTTGAGCGGATTTAGGCCATTTTTATATTTTTCTGGTTCGAAATAGAAATTAAATAAAATTAAAATAATTAGTTAATCGGACGATAATTTGATTTTGTTTTGAAAATACCGTGAAATTTTGAAAACGACCGATATCAACATCTGATCTACTCAGACTCTACGTTGTCTCATACAGGTGATATTGGGTTTTCCAGATATGCCCCTGGTGGCCAGCTCTAATTACTGTTTGTGCCACTCTGAAACTGTTCACGCACGCAGATTTGAAACCGTTGGCCGAACTTAACTAATTATTTGGATTAACAACAAATTACTATTATAAGGTAATTAGTAGTTTGGTTTACCAAAATAATCATGTGCTAATTTGTGGAAAGTAGTGTACAAAGATGAGTCTCGTTTTAAGATTATTCACGTAAATCAAATGATTGTTCGTTTGATTTTTGGTAAAATAATAGGTTAAATTTTTTTACGCTTCTGAATTGTTTCATTTTCTAAGATATAATCCTTAAAAGTTGATTATGAACTAATCTTAGTTCTTTACACATTTCAGTATCGATGGTTTTTCTTAGTAAGATGAATCTAAAACAAAAAATATCAAAATTAACCGATTGTGTTTGATTCGAAATTCTCTATGAAATTAATGCAAAATCATATAAAATTGCTCTAAAAAGAGTTATGAAATAGTACTATAATAAAATATTATGGTCATATTTCTTTTTTTTATAATAAATATTATTTTCATTCTAGCACAAACTATTAATACTATAATAATATTGTTTAACCTAAACATTTATTTTACAATAAATCATCCCCGTAAATAAATCTACAAATAGATATAAACAAATTACATTCTCTTAACCTAAGATTTGTGTCCATTTCATTATTTATGATCACAACTTTCGTAGATATTATTAGTAAGTCAAGTTCTAGTAATCTAGGTCCAATCTAATTAATGATAATAAATTGAGACCTATTAATACATATGAAATAAATGATAGTGGAAAGAAAAAACGGTAGACATAATGGAGAGAGAATGATAAAAACTTTATTCAACGAATCACATGCTATGTACTGTAACATGAAAATAAAATGATATCCAGACATGTTGTATCACTAATAGTCATTGTTCGCTTCAAATGTTTAAAATTTTAAAATTATTTAGTAAAAAACTTTTGTTGTCTAATGTTGTATCATCGATAGTCATTGATTGAAGAAGAAAAAAACTTTTATTTTCTCTTCCTTGGTTGTTTCTAAAAGTGTGCGAAGAGATTTGGTGAACTCTATTATGTCATGGACCCAAAAAATCGGTCATGCGACACTTAAAACTTCCGCATTTGAAGAGAGGGACAAATATTTTTTATGGGTGTCAAGCAATATATATAAAACGCACAATCTTGTAAAAGGAGTTATACGTTCATGCACTATTGAAGCACATTGGTCAATATCTTATTCCCCAATAAGAGAGCATGTCGTATGACAAAAACCACCCGTAAGATGCTTTTCAGGACATGACATTTGGCCCCCATGCCAAATGAACTTGCAAGAAACTTGAGTTTTGTTTCTACCAAGTGGTACGCGCCTCCCTCGTGCTGCATTCATGTAAATCGATTTTTGTTGTTGTTGTGGTATAGTAAATTTACTTGTTATGTGATTCTTTCTTATTTATGTCTTGTTTGCATAACACTACTTTCTCGAAAAAAAACAGTCACGGCCGCTTTGTCATACTCAATATTTGCATCTCATAATGTAAGTTGTGTATGAAGAATACTTTAACAATTACATTTGTTCGTTGCATTAGAGCTATTAGACCTAACTGCTGAACTTGGATCGGCATCTTCTCCTCTATGTTTATTTACATCTACCCTTAAATAGACGTCAAAATCTATTTCTCTTTGAACAAAAGCTTATGGTATTTAGTTGGCAATTCTCGACTTTTCCAAGCTACAACAACATCATTGTGATATAGTGTAAGAACGATTTTTACACAAATGACACTTGATGTAGTGTTTTACTTTTTTCCATTACAGTTGTATTGATTCTACTTTATTGATATGCAAGAGAAAGCTCAAATGCGCTGCACATTTAAATCTTCTTCAACTCTACAATGCCACATTGTCTTCCATTGGTCTTTTTCTAATCAACTCCAGTTGTACTTTATACACTAATTATAATTTATAATATCAGCTCGAGTCGAGTGAAAAAAGTATTGAGTCGAGCGTCTCGAAACAAATCCTAACAACTTTAACATTAATTCAGCTCGATCACACACATATCTGTTAGTATTTTCATCACTCGCTTTCACGCACGAGTCCCACATTCTTTCCTACCGCGAGCTTAATACGTTCACAATAAGTAACTTTTATATTCTATTAATTGAAAAATAATTGACAATCATGATGGTAAAATTGTAAATAATGCATCATGTGATAGGTTATCAATCATGTAATATATGATCACACTAATGATTAATGATGACATGTGGGGTGTTGATATATAGGAACACACACAGGTGATCATAAGGGCACAACACACGAGGGGCATACAGGTCATTGCCAGTGGGAACCGAGCTGGAGGGTTTCACTGTATATATGCTACGTCATCGAGGGCAAATACGTCATTTCGTGTACTATATTTTTTATATTTGTAGAATGGAGTTCGGGTTATGATAAAGTGACCCGGGCTGTGACCGAACGAAGTGACAGAAGAATGGGAGGGAGTAAATGAGTCCATGTGTATAGGGAAGGATGGGGGACACGTGGTGCCTAGATGTTTCCAACTGTTTTACAGCTGGCATTGCCCCTCACGCCATAACCGTTTACCTCTTTTGGATGTTTTTACATGATTGGATTGGATTGTCCAAATATTGTTACCAACGTCTTCCGGGTCAAGCGGTTAATTTATATAAGTGTCGTTGCGTCTTGTGTTTGAGAGTTTTTAGTTTATAGTTCAAGTCGGATTTTGATTCAGTTTGGTTTGAGAATGCTTAAATTGGACATGTTTTGAAATGATTTTAATAAGTACATGTGAAAGTTATTGACATGGTACATCCTGAGGTAACCTCTTCAACTTTCCTTTCGGTGCATTTTCCGACAATACTACATCAAGTGTCTTTAGTAGTAACATCGTCACCTCGACACACTAACATCATCGCCACCTCGTATGACATATTGAAAACCCACTTGTTATTGTCAACAACCAATCACAAGGTGACACATTGTTCACTACACATTTAATATATGAGTAAAAATGCTCCAAACCATGATGCGTGAATAATTTTTTCTCCTTTGAGATTCATATGTGTATTTGCACATATATAGTATCTTAATCCCCTCTAAAAATTCTATGTAGAATTTATATTGGTAAATTCATGCTTTTACAATGATAAAAATGCTTATTTTCAGTCTGAAATGTAATTCAGGTATCACTTTACTTAACGATGTGCTCTTATGTGAGTGCAAGTCTCGTGTACCAAAACTCTAATGTTCAAGTGAAAAGTTAAACCTCATACCAGGACTCATGCGACAACACATATTTCAATGTTCATTTTGACCCCGAGTCAAAGAGACACACGTCAATAAAAAAAATTATGAGTTCGGGTCACATAAATAGGAGCATGTCTATTTCCAAGTTAGGGCGTGTAGACCCACAACTGGAGCCGACAATTTGGAACTGAGTCTGCATGCATCCAAAATATGATTTGACTTTAATATGATTTAACCAGTTTATGGGTCATGCTTATCCCGTAAAATTTTAGGTTGGATTAGGCGAATAGTGAAACTCAACCCGACTTGAAGCCCTTTCGAACTAGATTCAGATTACTTTCATCAAACCACTCTAAAACCCGAAATTACCACCTCTACACAAAAAGAACAAACTCATTTCAGTTCAAGTTCGAGTTAAACATTCTTTCCAATCTAAAACCCGAATTGATAACAGTTGGAGGAGGTTGTGAGTGTGAGTGAGGGGAGGAGGGAGTCACGTGCATTTGCTGTGACCTGTCCAAGTCCAAGTCATGTGACATGCCTCCTACTATGTTATATAGCTATGGTTCATTGTCATTACTGTCCATCCTCGTGACTTCTATTTACCTTTAACTCCCCACCCCGTGAACTCATAACTATACAACCTGCCTATCATTGTTTCTATTAGCTTGGATTGGATATGCAATATATATGATGTATGTGTTTGTCTCACAAATATATAGTTTAAACATGTTTTGCCACTAATTAATGACTCGTATAAGTTAAATGGGTAAAATACGCAAGATCGTTCCACTGGGTAAAGTGGTTAAAGACGTTCGTTTGCTCATTGTTTAATTTTTCTTCTCGATCATGTGTTTATGATAAATGTATTACAATATTATAATTATTGGATGCATTTGTCGTTAATAGTCTCGATTCATAAATCATACGAGGACGTAGCACAATGTCAAGGAGAAGCACAAACATGTGTTTGTGTAACAACTAGGAAAAATCCAAACTTTAGGAGGTTCTAAAAAAACTGAAAGAGAAATGAGAGTTGAATTTGTTGATTGATATGTCAGTGAGATAAGAAGGACGTCTCATCCTCAAATTAAGGAGATAATAATTATACTCACAACCTATAGTGGTAACGTGTCATCGTTTGATTGGACGACTTTGGTGTAGGCCGATAGTGAACTCACAAGTTGTGTTTGGAGCGTACTCTTTAATGGGGTGTCTGGTCGGGGTTCAAAATTTTCATTTACATCGTAGGCGCACTAGAGGCTTACTTGAGCTTTTAGAAGCGTCTATTCCATTGGCGTGACATATAACTAGCTCGAGTGATAAGAGTGGACACGAGTATTCTTGGAGACTTAGAAATAGTATGGATTGAATTTTCATGTCCGTACATTACTTTTCATAGGCATAGACATCAATCTGAGCACGTCTAGGTGAAAAAGAACAATGTATTCTTATGTGGGAGATGCGACAATATGACATGATACTGCAATGTCACGGAAAAGAAAGCTTATAAGGCTCGCAAATGATGTATAGAGAACATTTCTTAGGCCACATGGAGGCACTTAGGCGAATCCCTTTGGCTCGCGCATGATGTCGTGGCACGACCTATAATGATTCGTCTTATAGAGTCCTTCATTTTACATGGCCTTATCTTGTGAAGTACTTTGACTTTCTTGGATGAGCATCCAAGAATGAAATTGTTAAAATAAATTGAATATGGAATCTATACTCCTTTTGATATAGAACGTTATTGTCGATTTTGAGGATATGAAAAAAAAATTCTTTTGATATTGTTAAAATAATTGAATATGGAAATTGTATTCAACTTTCCAAGTGACTTGGGTCTTGGGCTACATCTCAGCCTATCAAGATACAGTTCTAGGCTTTTCATACCATAAGTCATTGTACTTGGAACTATACATCTTAATGGGCTTTTCTAGCCCAAAAATCATTGTGACCAACCAAGATAAATAGATTATTATTAATATTATAAATAATCCTAGCCAATAATTTTTTATATTTAGGCTAAGCCACGTCTACGAGATGATGACACCTCGAAATTTAATCATAATGTATCTCAATGAATTCGTAAGAACGGAGCAACCTTCTACGTTATTTTTTTTCAACGAGATGTTGCGACCATATTGACGGCTTAAACTCCCCTCTTATCATTATTATTATCATTAAAGATTAGTTGAAGCCAAAATTAATTGACTTGTACTAAACCGCCAAAACGTTACGAGAATACTAAATAATCAAATTGTTTAAAAACGCTGCGATCTTGAGATCGCTCAAACCTTTAACGCAACAACGTATTAAGTTTTAACTGCTTGATTCGAAGAGTGCTGGTCGGATTTGTGTTACCTCAACCATCCCGTTCCCGATCACAACCACAAAAAGATGAAAAAAACTATTTAAATCATATATAATTCAAAATTCAAAACCAAACGTTTTTTTCCGACTGGTCGGATTTGTGTTTTCCTTTGGTTTCTTTCGCTGATCCTATCAAACCTCAAATACCCATCAAGCCCTCGTAACCATTGATCAGTTTCTCCAACCCTACAGGGCAGATAAGTCTTTTCGTACAGAACCGAACGTTCACATTCGCGCAGTTCCTTCCTCTCCATATAAAAGGGTTCCTTCACTTCTAGCTTCCCTCTCTTCCTCAGCCGACGCGCAGAACACGAAGAACACTGACGGCTAGGCATCTATACGCAGAACCACCGGTCTCCAAGTCTCCGACCACGCTTACCGCTCGCCTTTACCGGAGATACGGCGGCGACGCCGTACAGGAAGCTGAGCTTGAGCTTGCTGTTTCGAGCCTAGCTCCATCTCCACAGAATCCGCACTTAGCTCCGTTCGCCGACTGTTTATCTGTGAGTTTCATCTATCTTGACCTGCGATTGCTTCGTTCTAGTTGAAAAATTGATGATCATTAGCCTTAGAGTTTTTTAAAGTATTGACTCTCTTAGTGTTATGAGCACAAGCTGTTTGATGAAGTTTTCGTGAACATTGAACTGAGCTTAGGCTAATTTGATTCAGTTTTGATGTAACTATTGTTATTAGGATCTGCTGTTAGTGTAATATATCAAATTATTCACTCATCAGTTTAATGATTTGGCTATAGGAAGTTTGAAAGTATTGATTCCCTCAGTGTTGATGAGCATAAGCTGTTTGACAAAATTTCTTTTGATATTGTACTAAGTTTAGGCTAGTTTGATTCAATTTTGATGTATTTATTAGTATATGGTGTTGTTTCTCTGTGAGTATCATCTATATTGACCTGTGATTGCTTCGTTCTTTCGTGTATTTGATTCATGGGGAAGCAGTAGCCTGAAAGTTTTGTAGGTACTAATTCTCTTAGTGTTTAAGAGCCTAAGCTGTTTGACAATGTTTTCTTTAATATTGAGCTGAGCTTAGGCTAATTTGATTCAGTTTTAATGTAATTATTGATGCATGGTGTCGTTTGGTGATTAGGATCTGTTATTTCTGGAATATATCTAATTATTTACTGTATTAATCAATTTATTGATTTGGTTATTGGAAGTTTGTAAGTATCGTTTCCTCTATGATCTTTTAGTATCTGCACTGCTAGTAACGCATTATTTGATTTTTTGTCTGTTATGTTTATTTAAATGATTTGATTACTTCAAACGCACGGAAAATCTGCAACTCAATAGAACATGTAGGAATGATGTTGTGTATGTTATATAGAGACATCAAATTATTCATTGTATTCATCAGTTTAGCTATTTGGTTATAGGAAGTTGGAAAATATTGTTTGCACTATTTTTTTAGTATCTGCAGTGCAGCCAGTGCTAGTAATGCTTAACTTGATTATTCGTCTATTATGTCTTGTCCTAAAAGATTTGATTACTTCAAGAGCACGAAACATCAGCAGATGTATGGAGCATGTAGGAATAATGTTATTGTGTATATTAAGTAGACATAATAAACTTGGAATGTTTGCTTAGGAATCTATTTATGCCGCTTTGCCCAGGTTATCACTTATCAGTATTCCAATTATGGCTATCCTTTGTTTTTGCAGGTTGAGTAGCTTTCCTATACCATACTCTGGCCCGGGCCCGCTGGATTACTAGGATCAGTAGGGTCTGGTTTAGTCGAAATGGGCGTGGAATTAGCAACTAACCAGGCTGGATTTCATGAAATGGAGGATGCTACTTATAGTGATTCAGAATTAGTTCGCCATGTTAGAGATGTCCTTAATGCTGTCCCATCAGTAAGCATTCTGGACATACATACACATTTTATGTTCTTTTTCATTGCCTTTTTTTTTCATTAATGGAAGTTTTAGTTTCAATTAATTCTTCCCCTCTAAGAGTTGGTTAAAACTTCCAAACTAGGCATTTTTTTTTTGTGTATGGCCATTCATTAGTTTTTGTATAAAGCTAGTTCTTTTGGCACAGGGTGACAGCGACGGTTATAACCAGCTTGTAGGCCTTTTGCATCATAAGAGAGTACACCCTGATGAGTCGGCTTTACTTGTGGTGAGTTATTTAAATCTAAATATCACTTTATTCCAACTATAAATAAGCATTTTATTGTATGTGTTAACTGATTTTTTCTTTTCATGTTCGTACCTGTTTGGCAGACAAGTTTGAAGGCGCTCTCTGGGGCAGTTTCTTGTGTAGACACAACTTATCACGAGTCTCTTCTTTCTTCTGTAAGTTGACGACAGTTCTATTTGATCTCTTCTCCTGTCGTGTAATTATTGGGATAAAAATTAATTTTCTCATACTTTGTTCAGATTTTTGCAATGAGGATGTGGAACTATGAACCTGATGTAATGGATGCATTACTTGAAGTAATTATATCCTTGGTACGTTTGTTTTTTGTGATAGCTATCTACCTACCTACTTAATATAACTATTTGTAGTACATTTTGGTGAATTCCATGCTGTTTTTATTTATTTACATGTATTGCAGGCTGCTACAAATGGGAAGTGTGTTGATTTATGCTTGGAAATGCTCGTAAGCAACTTCAAGCCTCCTTTTTCATTTCTAGAGTTACTGGAGCAGCCACGTGGTCTAGCTAGAAAGGACCAAGTTCTTTCCAGGGTGCATTCAGCTTTTAAAGATATTGCAGATTTGGTTCCTCTTGCTCCGTTGAGACTATTGGATATAGTTGTCTGGAACAGGCCCAACCTCTATTCTAAGGAACAGGTGAGTTCAACTGTAACATCCCAATTTAGAATTCATGCATTTATAAATTCTATTTGTATATCAATGGAATAGTGTTGTGAGGATTAGTATTTATAATGAGACTTTTATATTTATGGTCCTACTATCATTCACGTGTAATCTTTGGTTACCTGACTTCAGTTATAGGACAATGTATGCAGGTTAGTTGACAATCAAAGTGATATTTGATTGAACCTAGGTATTTGTGTTAACTGCCACATTTGCTGACTTGTGATTGTAGTTACTAGTTAGTGGTTCTGATGCCACTGCAAAATTGTAGTTATGTTCATGCTGTATATATCTTTGCTATGAGAGCAATACTTCA
>JAYMTF010003011.1:0-16362 GCA_036897485.1 Pelargonium nanum | reverse complement strand
CAAATGACCCATATATATATAATGAGTGCAGGAGAAACACATAAAAGGAAACAAATTACAAAAATTAATCTAAACTCATAGTTTGCTCTATCAAATCCCACTATTTACTACACAATCAAATCCTTTGATTTATCAGATAGTCAAATCTCATAATTTGCAACATAATTAAATCCCATGATACATGGGAAATTAGCATATTCTAACACTTCCCCTCACGTGCAATCACGATTTTCTATTTTTCTTCTCGTGATTGTCACGTGGACTAAACAACACTTGTAGAGCTAGTCTTTTACACTTTTCTTGTACGCGCTTGTCGTCTGCTCTCTTAGAGGTACTTTTTATAGGAACACTACACAACAATGAAGGCTGTAACAAAGATAATGGTTGAAAAACTCCGACAAATTAGGCCAGTAAGTTTTAAACTGTAATGAAGACTGCTGATAAATCCCCACGTTTCACCCTACAACTCTAATACCATGTTGAATATTTATAGGATACTCCCTCTGTCCCAAAATA
This sequence comes from Pelargonium nanum, assembly GCA_036897485.1. Taxonomy (NCBI): domain Eukaryota; kingdom Viridiplantae; phylum Streptophyta; class Magnoliopsida; order Geraniales; family Geraniaceae; genus Pelargonium; species Pelargonium nanum. The sequence continues at coordinate 15,846 of JAYMTF010003011.1, read as the reverse complement.
AATGTCCTTTCTATTTTGAGAAAAATTAAGGTAGCATTCGTTTACCAATTTTTATTTGAAATCCTGGGAAAATAGGACATATTGGGCATTTTTAAATTGTAAGTATTGCGTTTAATTTTTTAAGGATGACATATTTGGGATTAAAAAATATTCTCTTTCCTCAAATGAGTTAAAAAATTCCAAATTCTAAGGAATTGAACACATCTACCATGTTATTTCAATTCCTTAGAATTTAGAATTATTTAACTCATGAGAAAGTGAGTTTAATAAAAAAAAAAAGTGAGTTTAACTATTTTAATTAAGTCAACAACTAAATTATACGAACGTCACCTAAGGAAAAGTTAGTTAGTGTTCTATATTTCATTTTCTATCATTATGCACATGTTTTGTAATAAACTTAAGGATTCTAACTAACTTAATATAGGGAATAGGGGTAAAACATACATAACCGACTTCCTAAAAAGGAAACAAGACACTTATTTTGGGACAAAAATACAAATGAAACAAGACACTTATTTTGGGAGGGAGGGAATATATGTTATGGGGGAGAGAGATAAATGAAGTGAGGAGAGTAGACACAAGAAATACGTGATTCGGCCATAAGGCCTACATAAACACCCAAATGCCCAAAGGGGTAAATATGTTCTCACTAACTTGATCTGTTAAGTACAAATGACCCATATTTATAATTGGTCTATATAAAAGGAAACAAATTACAAGAAGTAATCTAAATCTCATAATTTGCTCTTTCAAATTCTACTATTTACTACACATTCACATTTTGTGATTTGCAACATAATTAAATCCCATGATACATGAGAAATCAGCATATTCCAACAACATTATAAATGATGATGACAGAGTAGAGGCTCGGCATGAATTTACCTCTCTCATGATATCTTAATTGTGGTTTCATATGTAATATACTTTGCTGACATCTGCAATTTTATTTTCTTGTGATTTTAGTTATGTGTTGGGCGCTGTTGAAACCTTTTTGAATGCTGTGCCAAGTGCGGGGATATTTAGTGGTAATGATAGAAATTTAACTGCAGTTGACAATTAACTATTCTTATTTCCTACTTCTGAGCATTTTATTAGAAACTCATCATGGATAGATTACCGACTAGAGATAACTAGATGTTCTTGGCTAAGCTAGCTGGGTGTCAGTCAGGGTTGCAGTAATGAATTCCCTCTCGCAGTTTGAATGTTAAGCTGGTGAATACTGATGGTTGTTGGAGTAGAACTATATATGTTTTGACCAGTATGAGTGATGTAGCTCCAAAAGTTGTGTCATTGTGTAACTACTACTAGAATTCCTGTTCCTAGATCTCCGCGGAGGTATAACTTTCAGTTCAATTTTCAGCGATTCAAGTAGTTAGTTGGATGTTTCTCCTCTCTGTAGCAGTTCAATTGGTCGGTCATATTCCTTAGAACTGTGGCCTTGTTTACTACTTACGTGGAAGATATTTCATACTCAGTTTACCTTTGAATACTTTTCATTTGTTCCGAACACCCCCTTTGTACTAATATTTGTCCTTGTTAAAGCAGAGACTGTTACAAAAATTAGTGGTACAAGTGTTTCACGGATACAAAGTACAAGTCCGCATGACCTGCAAATTTATGGGGTTGTTATCACAGTCATCCTATGCTTTATTGTGTTTGGAGGGGTAAAGATGATCAATCGGGTTGCTCCTGCTTTTCTGATACCTGTTACGCTCTCGGTGATGTGCATTTTTGCTGGAATTTTTTTGGCCAGAAAAAACTACCCTGCTGGTGAGTCTTAATTATCAACATTTTCTCTACAGTATAGACATGGCTACTGTGTGGGTGTGTACTAGAGCCGTCGTGCTTTTTTACATGTCTACTGCTCCTGACTTTTCTTTGAACCACCTTTATGTGATGTGAAATCTAGCAGCTGTGATCAAGTTATCTGTTACTCATGTTTTGAGTTTAACATTTTTCATGCACTCATTTTGAAATTTTGTCTCCTCTCTTACCAGTTTTGCCATTGTTGTTTGTCTGTCATATGATATCAAAATATATAAGCAATATTATGGTGTTCAGGTAATTTAAAATTCATCTGAGAGATTATTAGATCCACTCAAGATACTTGATGCAACATGGAATTTAATAATCTACTTTTAGATGGGTGATTGATAGGACTAGGAAAAACAATTGGCAGTACTTAACCAATTTGTCAATGTTTTGTAGGATTTGATATAGTTGTCCACAGGTTTTACACATCTATTAAGTAACTTTGTTCAGAATTCCATGTTTTGCCACTACCAAAATGTGGGATAGCATATTCATCTGGATCCATGCCTAAGCATAACCCATAGTCATTTATCTGAGAATATCAATTGCCTGCTAATAGCCTTGGCTAGTCTCTGTGGAGTGGATAAGAAAAGGAGGTCCTAGTTGCTTTTATTGTCTAGGCATTTCAAAGGTCATTATTTTGGAGCATTATTGGTCAGTTTCTGATATAATTTATTGTGTCCATTAGCAAGTATGTATTGCATCCCGAGGACTAGTCTTCCCATAAACTGATAATATCAGGTTAGGTTAACTAAGGTTCTCAGTTGGACCTAAAGATAAACAGTGCCTGTTATTCCATGCCATGGGCCATTTTGTTCTATAAATATGTTTCTTTCTAATTTGATCTGTTCTTGTTTCCTTGCATGCACAACTCTGCATATGTATGGTGGGTTACTTAACTACATTATCTGCTCTTGTTATTTTTGATACAGATGGAATCACAGGCTTGAGCCTGGAAACCTTTAAAGATAATTTGGGTCCGGATTATCAAAAAACTAATCATGCTGGAATTCCTGATCCTAATGGTTCTGTGGAGTGGAATTTCAAGTAAGCTACACAATAGTCTTTTCATATTGTTATCATTTTTTGTTGGTATATTAATTTGTATTGTAAAATGCATCTGGTGTTTGAATTTGTTTTCTTGTTTAGCTGTATCATTTTTGGACTACCTCTTTAATATTTTGTTAGCACAATAGGTTGGATTATTGGCATATTCAAGTTGATATCCACAACTATTCAAAGTTAATAAATATGAATGGTTCAACATGATATCTACAACTATTCATTCAAAGTTTTTTTTTTTTGGAAGGACATTGAAAGTTAATAAATATGAGGGTTCAAATTTTGCAGTCCTATTAATTCATCCAACGGTAAAGCTAACCAAATATACTATAAACCTACATAGGAATATGTAGATGAAAAAAGTACTGGCCTGTCTTGTCTTTTGATGGTCCCATTCAGTGCATCAATTTTAACTTTTTTCTTGGATGATTTGATATGTTTTGTAAATATGATTTGCTTAATGTGAAAGAACATCAGTCTAACTGATGATGGCCGCTGCCAAGGTGACTTGGATAACTTCACTAATAAATTATTTGTGCTTTTATAATCTCCCCTCCTATCCACTCTGCAGCCACCACAGTATCCTCAAGGGTTCCATCATTGTAGACTGTTGTGACTAACCGATGAGGATGCTACTTTTTGGACAGACGGAAAGAGAGAGTTACACAGTCAGTTGTGGCATCCAGCACCACTGATGAGGACAGTGGCCATGATGGTGGGGGTGGTGGTGGTGGAGTTACAGTGCTAATGAATCTTCATTTTTATATGCTCTGCTAAGATAGACACTTTGTTGAGCTATGTACATATGGGGGTGTGGTTATAAAATAGGGCATGTGGGTCTGTGTGGCAAGCAGGTTTTATATGCTAGTTATTGGATCCTAGATTAATTCTGGATTATTTAAAATTGTATGAATTATGGATTAATTTACTCGTTTCCCAGTCCCTCCACCACTATAAAATCATTTTTAACATTTACCCATAGAATTATGGGAAACAGGTCCAATAGAGCCTTTCAGGGTTTATAATCTGCCGGTTGGAATACAGTAACCCAGTTTGGGTAAATAATAAACCTTTTTTTTAATCATCAAAGGGAATAAACATTTTTTTTATGTCCAATAACTCCATCCAGATTAATTTATGTTCCCCCTCTAGCCCAATAATTGGTGCTCAACCTCCTGTTTAATCGCTGCAAGTGTTGAATATCTTTTCATGTTTTTTTATTATTTATGTTTATAATAAATTTCCCTGCAAATTGGTTTTCATAGATGCTAACTTTTTTTCTTTCTAATTGTATTCATTTTCTCTTTTTTTCAGTGCAATGGTTGGCCTATTTTTTCCTGCTGTAACGGGTTTAATGGCGGGCTCAAACCGTTCAGCCCTACTGAAGGATACTCAGCGCTCAATTCCCCTTGGAACATTAGCAGCTACTCTTGCAACTACTAGTCTCTATTTAGTTACTGTGTTCATATTTGGGTCCCTCGCAACCAGAGAGAGACTCTTGACAGACAGGTATTTATAGTTGTTTTTTGATGTTGCTTTTATTGCAAGCTTGTTTCTTCTTTTCCCTTGCTTTTCAACGTAAACTATATGACAGTCAAAAGTCTACATATCTTTTCTCCCCCCATATTTACCTATCCCTATCCTGTTTGTCTCAAAATGAGTGTCTTGTATTCATTTTTGGGAATTTTTTTTGAAGATAAGTGAATTTTCCACCCATATACCCCACGTGCATCTTATGTAACAAACTCAAGGGGTTCTACTTAACTTATTGTCGTGATATTATTGGTAATTCATGCATAAATATCTTCCTAGAAAGGATAGAGGACACTCATTTTGGGACGGAGGGAGTATTTCTTATTGTGAAGTTGTTTGTCTCTTCCTCAACGCCTACCCAGTCATAGCCAATTATATTCAAAATCTGGGGGGGAAATCTCATTTTTTTTCTTAGTTATCTAAGGATAATGGAGCAATTGATGAGATACAGGATTGATTTCACAGGCTATGTTGTCTCTTTGAGGAGATAATCAACTTTTGGAATTTCCTGAAACAACAGAATTAGTTTTCTCAACCCCAATGATAGCACTAAGCACAGATCTGATCCCAAAAATGGCATTAAAATTTTCATTTCACAAAAATGGCTGATTGTGAAAGTTGATTTTACGTTAAAACTTTAAAAAATCAGGTACTTAAACTCTGTTGCATGTATTACAGTAAAAAGAAAATAGTTCCAATTCTGAACTAAATTCTGCTATCCAGGGCTCTTACTGCTACAGTTGCATGGCCTTATCCTTCAATGATTTACATTGGAATTATCCTTTCTACCTTAGGTGCAGCTCTTCAAAGCATGACAGGTGCCCCACGCTTGCTCGCTGCAATAGCCAATGATAATATTTTACCTGTACTTAACTACTTCAAGGTAGCAGATGGGCGGGAGCCTTACATTGCTACCCTCTTTACTGCGTTCATATGTACGAGTTGTGTCGTGATTGGGAATCTGGATCTTATCACACCAGCTATAACTATGTTTTTCCTGCTGTGTTATACGGGTGTGAACTTATCGTGCTTCCTTCTGGACCTTCTAGATGCTCCCAGCTGGCGTCCTCGGTGGAAATTTCACCACTGGAGCCTCTCTATTCTTGGTGCAACACTTTGTATAGGTTTGTCCTTTTCCTTATGTCACCGGTTGTGGATTTGTGATTGATGTCTTAGGTCTAATCAGTATCTGATCTATTTGTTAACGAATTGTGCATATGCATGCATGCATTTGTGTTACTTTGAAGATCCTATTCATTTGCTGCTTTCTTTCGAGTGCAGTGATCATGTTCTTAATCTCTTGGGCATTCACTGTGGTGTCTCTAGCCCTTGCAACCCTTATATATTATTATGTAAGCTTTCAAGGAAAAGCTGGGGACTGGGGTGACGGTTTCAAGAGTGCATATTTCCAACTCGCTCTACGCAGTCTTCGATCACTAGGAGGTATATATTCTTTATAAACTACACAACTCAAAATTCCTGTGATTCTGATCAACAATGTCTATGATAAGTTAGAACCTCTTCAGTTCGTTACACTAAATGCGCATGGGGGTACATATGAGAAAATACAGCTCCTCTTGAGTTTCTTTCCAATTAACGTGTAATCTCCTTACAGCTAATCAAGTGCACCCAAAGAATTGGTACCCCATCCCTCTCATATTTTGCCGGCCATGGGGAAAGCTGCCAGAAAATGTTCCTTGCCACCCTAAACTTGCCGATTTTGCCAACTTCGTGAAGAAAAAAGGCCGGGGAATGTCTATCTTTGTGTCCATATTAGATGGAGACTACCATGAATGTGCTGAAGATGCAAAGGTTGCCTGCAAGGCGCTTGCATCTTACATTGATTACAAGCGCTGTGAAGGTGTTGCGGAGATAGTTGTTGCTCCTAGTATGTCCGAGGGCTTCCGTGGCATTGTGCAGACCATGGGCCTCGGTAATCTCAAGCCAAACATTGTGGTTATGCGGTACCCTGAAATATGGCGTAGCGAAAACCTTACTCAAATCCCTGCCACGTTTGTTGAAATTATCAACGATTGCATAGTTGCAAACAAGGCGGTTGTCATCGTGAAGGGGTTGGATGAATGGCCGAACGAGTATCAAAGGCAGTACGGCACCATTGATCTATACTGGATTGTGAGAGATGGTGGTCTCATGCTGCTCCTTTCCCAGCTGCTCCTCACCAAAGAGAGCTTCGAGAGTTGTAAGCTTCAGGTGTTTTGCATTGCGGAGGAGGATTCTGACGCGGACGTCCTCAAAGCCGATGTAAAAAGATTTCTATATGATCTTCGGATGCAAGCAGAAGTGATCGTCATATCAATGAAATCATGGGATATAGAAGATCTGGGTGGATCTCAGCAGGACGAATCCATTGAAGCGTATAAAGCTGCTCGGGGACGGATTGAAAGTTATTTAGCTGACATGAAGGCGACATCCGCGAAAGAAGGGACCCCATTGACAGCGGATGGGAAGCCCGTTGTGGTGAACGAACATCAGGTCGAAAAGTTTCTTTACACAACTCTGAAACTGAATTCGTCGATGCTGAAACTTTCAAGAATGGCCGCGGTGGTGCTCGTGAGCCTGCCGCCTCCTCCGCTCAACCATCCGGCGTACTTCTACATGGAATATATGGATATGTTGGCTGAGAATGTGCCCAGGCTTTTGATTGTGAGAGGGTACCGAAGAGACGTTGTAACTTTATTCACATAGAGTGAATCCATCACTGAACTGTATATTGTAATGCCTACGTTTCTTGCTGTTCATATTTTGTTTCTTCTTTTTGTAGCTTGAGCAATGTATTTTTTCATTCTTTTTTCCACCTTGCTTCCTGATAAAGCTTCAATTTGTAATTCTCTTAATTACTAGATTCAATAGAAATTTTACCCAATTCAGATCTTCTTAAGCATCAATGGATATATATATTTGTGATTTTGAGAAAGTACAACTTAGTTAAGCTATGTTTGGAGCCAACTTGTGCATATTGTACTAAACTAAGTAAAATAGCTCAATGTTAGGACAAACGGTTTAAATGTTTTGGTAGATTTTTTTCTCATACAATAGTATAAATCATTTTTAAATAATAATAATAATAATAATGCTAATGCTAAAAGTAGTGTCTTAGATTAGAATCTGAGTGTGACCGGCAATTGTGGGTCAACTTGCATCCCAATAATATTGGAATATACCACTCCATTTGTTTCTCTGTCTCTGTCTCTATCTCTATCTCATTTCTTCTACTGTTTATCTGATCATTATGATATATTTTCATTTCACAATTCTGTTTCTCCGTCACCGATCCAAATCCTTCTGTTTATTTTTTTAACATTTTATATAGATTAATGGTAAAGCAACGTTGAATATTGATTTTCATAAGCGTTTGCGTAATGGATTCGTTACCATCTGTATGGACATTGTTGCTGTTTTCGATGCGACAACTCAACGTCTTTTTCTGGTATGTTACGGATCATTAACAATTGTCACATACACTATATGTTTGTTCTAATATTCCTCAACAATTCTATATTTTTTTTTTAAATTGTTGAATTTGAAAATATGTTATACAAAATTATATGTTAAAGTTGATTATTACAGAATGGGGATGGACAATAGTGAAAGTGACTTGAAGAGAAGGAGATGGTGTGGTTGCTCCAAAAACGACTTCTTTCCCGAGGAGTCGTTTAGGACCTGGGGCGCCTATGTGAGTGCATTCACGGATACTCCTAGGCGCCTCAAGGATCGGGTCCTGGCCCGATCCTCTGACGCCATGGAGCTCCACGAGGTGAAGGCCCAGAGCCAACATGAGATGAAAAAGACCCTTTCGTGGTGGGACTTGATTTGGTTCGGGCTCGGGGCAGTAGTGGGTGCGGGTATTTTCGTGATGACGGGTTTGGAGGCGCGGGACCATGCTGGCCCCGCGGTCCTCCTCTCCTATGCGGTGGCTGGCACGTCCGCTTTGCTATCGGTTTTTTGTTACACCGAGTTCGCTGTGGAAGTACCCGTTGCAGGTACTCATCAACTCTCATTTCATGGATGCATGCATGTATCATTCAAAATATTTTAATATACTTGTAATTATAATAATTATTATTTTTCCGATATATATATATGTCAAATGTGGTTGACTTCTAGGTGTTTGTTTGCTACACATCAGTGACATGTAACAATTAATTGTTTAAGAAGCAGGCCAAGACTTGTGAGTATGAGTGGTTGATAATATATAGATAATATAGTTCTTTTTTTCCTAAATAAAATTTGTTATCGAATAGGAATGTCAATGTATTGGTAGGCCATAAAGGTCCATTTTTTTTGTTGATGTTGAGGTGTGGAAATCATAGTTCAGATGTGAATAGGCCATAAAAGTCTATCACTTTTTTAATAATGGGACTGTTAATATTCTAATCTTTTTTTCTAGCAACTCATTTGTTGATTTCCTATTGGAATCTTTACTCTGATGTTGAAGGGTTGAACGGAGCTCTCTAATTAAACTAGATCCAGAAAATTGGAGTAAAAATTGTGTAAATTATAATGACATAATCTCTGGTTTTATGTCCAAAGAGATAAATATATTAGTAAATTGCTCAAAATAGTAGAATTTTGCCCACTCATACAAAAAGTTTTGTACATTTTCTAGGTCCATAATAAAAGATATTTTAGTTATTTTGTGAGAGTTTCAGCCAACAAATGATGATTTAGTTATTTTGCCCACTCATACTGAATTGAAATGATTTCAGGTGGGTCATTTGCCTATTTGAGAATAGAGCTAGGGGACTTTATGGCTTTCATAGCCGCGGGCAACATCCTAGTCGAGTACGTGGTGGGCGGAGCCGCCGTGGCCCGCGCCTGGACATCCTACTTCGCCACCCTATGCAATCGCGACCCCCACGACTTCCGCATCGTAGTCCACAGCCTCCCGCAAGAATTCGGCCACCTCGACCCCATATCCGTTCTTGTCTGCGCCTTCATCTGCATCCTCGCCGTCCTAAGCGTCAAAGGCTCATCCCGCTTCAACTACATTGCCTCCATCATCCACATGGTCGTCATTCTCTTCATCATCGTCGCCGGCTTCGCCAAGGCCAACCCCAAGAATTACATCCCCTTCTCCCCCTACGGATTCCACGGCATCTTCCAAGCCTCTGCCGTCCTCTTCTTCGGCTACATTGGCTTTGACGCGGTTGCTACTATGGCCGAGGAGACCAAGAACCCTGCCCGTGACATCCCGATCGGCCTCGTTGGCTCCATTGTCATTACCACCATTCTCTATTGCCTCCTCGCCATTGCGCTATGCATGATGCAACCCTACAAACAAATTGACGTCGATGCCCCATTTTCAGGTACAATCTCACAGTTACTTTATATATACTTGTCACATTTTGCAATGTACTACTCTAAACTACTTTTGTGTGCCCTTTCATTTTTCAGTTGCGTTCGAGGATGTAGGAATGAGCTGGGCCAAGTACATTGTAGCTTTTGGGGCATTAAAGGGCATAACCTCTGTGCTACTCGCCGGAGCCATCGGCCAGGCTCGTTACGTGACCCACATCGCTCGCACTCACATGTTACCACCCTGGCTCGCCATAGTCGATGCCAAGACCGGAACCCCAATCAATGCCACCGTGTCTCTCCTCGCCGCCACCGCTCTCATCGCCTTCTTCTCCTCCCTCGACGTCCTAGCCAACCTCATCTCCATCGCCACCTTGTTCATCTTCCTCCAGGTCTCCGTCGCGCTGCTCGTCCGCAGATACTACGCCACAAACATCACCAAAACCTCGTCCCGGAACTTGCTCATCACATGCATTGTCACCATCCTAGGTTCCTCCATAGGAACCGCGGTGTGCTGGAATTTGAGCGGGAGCGCGTGGATTGGGTACGCTATTTGCTTGACAATGTTGTTTGTGGCGACGTTGGTACTTGCGGTTTGTGTACCGCAAGCAAAGGCTCCGAAGATTTGGGGGACTCCCCTGGTGCCGTGGCTGCCGACACTGTCGATATTCATAAATATATTTCTTCTTGGCTCCATAGATAAGGCATCGTTCGTGAGGTTTGGTGTATGGACTGGTTGTTTGCTACTTTATTACTTGTTATTTGGAGTTCATGCTTCCTATGATACTGCTAAAGAAATTAGAGAGAGGAGCTTGCAAAGTACTAATATGGAACAGGGCACTCTATAGACTGAACAAGTTCATCAAACTTGATTTGTTGTCTTTTTCCTTTTTTTTTTCAATGAAGTTTGTTTAGGTGAAAGATGTATAGGAAAATGATTTGTTCATGTAATGCATGTGACATTGATTTACTTTATACTCGTTTGTTCGAAAGTTTGCCATTCATATCGAAAATCTCTACTGAACAAATTCTTCTCTATCCTCCAAACTATTAACGTTTTCATATGCAAAAATCGAAACGCAATTGTGATCCACATGATTATACATGTTGGTGGATTCATAGGTTTACTTTATACCCATGAAGCACTAAAATTTTCATAAAACACGTCATCTACATGAAAAAATTACATGTCATGACAATAGGTGTAAATCGACCTCTGCATAAATATATGGAATCAATGTAAGGAACCAACTGTGAGTAAGAGTCTTACATTTGGACTTGAACACATGAACTTTTAGGATGAGATTCACACTTGAACTCTCAATGTAGCGGTATGCGCATCCCAATAAAACGCACATGATTAAGAAAAACTCGAGAAATAAGAATAACTATCTCCACCATGATGAATCATGTCTCTACCAAACTACATAAAGAGAATATTTAGAGAGAATGAAAATGTAGAAAAATATTCAAGAATTAGGGAAAGAAAGTCTCATATACTATATGAGTATCGACCCTTATACTTACAAAGAGAAAAATTGTAATACTTACAAAGGAGTATTGACATCTCGCGCGTCTGCCGTACAACAATTGACATGTCTAATCAATTAGCACCTCATTTTGTAACATATTTGAATCCTATAACATTACTCAATTTTTATATTTAATATTTGATTATGCCAACATTTTTTACCTTTTCCATTTCATACATTCCTAATTTTGAAGATACGATTTTCGGGAATCCTACCGTGTAGGTCAAATTTAATATTACAGCTCATGCAAATATGCAATCAGTTTCATACAAAACTAGTAATTAAAATCAAATAAAGTGTGTTCAAAAAAGAAAATCAAACAATGTAATAACATTCCTAAAAAAAACAAGAATCTTTGGTTAGAAGCGGTTAAGAATCTGCAATATTCATATCGAAATTTATCTGTTACAACCTGCACTTATAATAATTCAATGTCGTGGACAGCCATTGACAGCTATAGTTGACTTCCCATCTTCCTCTCTATATAACCGCTAGCTCTGCCCACCACATTTCCCGCGCCCTCTCTAAAACATTCTCATTCACACACACATACCTGCCGCCGCCCCCACCACCCCCGCCGTCGCCGCCGTAAATTCCCGATCTCCGGTATTTGACTTTTATCTCTACCTTGAATATACTTAGTGTGTATTGGAGATCCCTAATCTGTCTTGTATTGCTTCAAAGTTGTTTTCAATTATTGGTCACTCAGTAAACTATTTTATTCAAAAAATTTAATGATTCTACACACGCAACAAATGGTTTCACATACTATTTCAAGTGTTGTGTCTTGTTGGTTTAGAATTTGTATTTAACTTGTTGTTTTCACCGAAGAACAAGTCCAATTTTTCTTGTATTTTATTAGCATCTCTCGCCGAACAATATAAAGAATTGTGTTTATTTATTAATTGCTCTGTCTATGCTCTGTTTCTTCACTCTCTGTTTTTGTTCTGTTTCTGAGAATTTTCTGAATTGCCAAACAGAAAGTAGAGAATGGGAGTAGGAGACGGTGAGGGAGGTGGTCTGAGGAGGAGAGGATGTTCGTGCACAAAAGACGATTTTCTCCCGGAGGAGTCGTTCAGGAGCTGGGGCAATTACGTCAAAGCGCTGAAGGAGACTCCAATGCGGTTGAAGGATCGGCTCCTGACCCGGTCCCTTGACACCACCGAGATCCATGAAATCAAGGCCCGGAGCCAGCACGAGATGAAGAAGACGCTCTCCTGGTGGGACCTCATCTGGTTCGGTATCGGCGCCGTCATCGGCGCCGGAATATTCGTCCTCACCGGCCTCGAGGCAAGACACGCCGGCCCGGCCGTGGTGCTGTCCTATGTTGTGTCTGGAATCTCAGCCATGCTTTCTGTTTTCTGTTACACCGAGTTCGCGGTGGAAATACCAGTTGCAGGTAATTTTAACTATCTACTTGTGAATCAAATATGGTTGAATTTATGGGACGGTTAGTAGCCGGTCCGTCACCGACAGCTATGAATTTCGTAACAAAATATTAGCTACAATCCTAACAGTTACAGACTGACTCTTAGTTGTTTCGTACTTGATTGAATTAGTTACAAATTTTAGTTAATCAGTTACGAAATTTTTTGTAGCTGATGCTGTTTTTTTAACAGTGAAATTAGAATCAAGATATGATATTTTAAATGTGAAATGTTGACTTAAAATTGTAGAATTTTAACATTATGGAGGAGGTATGGGTTTTGTCTGTGGGATCAAAAATGGCGGCTTATGAGTCCACTGTGAGGAGTCATGAAATTCAGCTCATGACTTCATTACTATGAAATATAAAGTCAAGATCGAAGTCTGCAATAATTGCACGTAAAGAGTGCCATGAATTTTGGGATAAAAACGATAATGACATTTGATTGGTATCTTGGAATGAATCTTCTATATTTACTTTACGTGCCATTTAATGTTATGAATCTTTGCATGTTGAAATTTTCAACTCCAATAACTGAGGTTAGCTGTATTTTTATTTTCTTATATATATAACTTGGTTTCCTATTTTACCCTCTTAATATTATAATCAAGTCAACCCTCCAGATGATGTCTGTCTTTGTCAAATGTGAACCCAATTACTAGTAGGTAAAACGTCATGGTATGAGTCAATGACTTGTAACATATTCATCCTCAATATTCATACCATAAAACTAATAATGGTCAAATTTAGAATACTTATCTGATCATGTTAGGTTAAACAATTTAATTGCTTTGAATGTATTTTAAGATTCACTGCAATTGAATTTAATTATGTTTTATAATATTCAGGTGGATCATTTGCGTATCTAAGGGTAGAATTGGGAGACTTTGTGGCTTTCATAGCGGCCGGAAACATTCTCTTGGAGTATGTAATAGGCGGCGCTGCGGTAGCGCGTTCATGGACGTCTTATTTCGCCACCCTCTGCAACCACAGTCCCGACGACTTCCGCATCATAGCCCACAGCCTCCCCGACGACTACGGCCACCTGGACCCGATCGCCATCGTGGTCATCGCCGCCATCTGCCTCCTCGCCGTCATGAGCACCAAGGGCTCCTCCCGCTTCAACTACATCGCCTCCATCGTCCACGTCGTTGTCATCCTCTTCATCATCATCGCCGGCCTCACCAAGGCCGACACCAAGAACTACTCCGACTTCGCCCCCAACGGCGCCCGCGGCATCTTCCAGGCCTCCGCCGTCCTCTTCTTCGCCTATGTCGGCTTCGACGCCGTCTCCACCATGGCGGAGGAGACCAAGAACCCGGCCCGCGACATCCCCATCGGCCTGGTCGGCTCCATGGTCATCACCACCTTCTTCTACTGCCTCCTCGCCATCACCCTCTGCCTCATGCAGCCCTACGGCCAGATCAACGAGGACGCCCCGTTTTCGGTGGCGTTTGAGGCGGTGGGGATGGGCTGGGCCAAGTACGTGGTGGCCGCCGGCGCGCTCAAGGGCATGACCACCGTGCTGCTCGTCGGGGCGGTGGGTCAGGCCCGGTACCTGACCCACATCGCCCGGACGCACATGATGCCACCGTGGCTCGCTCAGGTGAACGAGAAGACTGGAACTCCGGTCAACGCCACGGTGGTCATGCTCACCGCCACCGCAATCATCGCCTTCTTCACCAAGCTGGACATTCTCTCCAACCTCCTCTCAATCTCCACACTCTTCATTTTCATGCTGGTGGCGGTGGCGCTGCTGGTTCGCCGCTACTACGTGAGCGGCGTGACCACGAGGCAGGACCAGGGCAAGCTCATCGTCTGCCTGGTCCTGATAATCGGGTCGTCGATCGCAACAGCCGCGTATTGGGGGCTGAGCGAGGACGGGTGGGTCGGGTATCTTGTAACGGTACCAATATGGTTCTTGTCAACGGTTGCATTGAAGTTTCTTGTGCCGCAAGCAAGAGACCCGAAGCTGTGGGGCGTGCCGTTGGTGCCATGGTTGCCGTCGATTTCGATAGCTATAAATATATTTCTTTTGGGGTCGATTGACGGAGCGTCGTTTGCGAGGTTTGCGGCGTGGACGGTGTTGCTGTTGGTGTACTATTTTGTGATCGGACTGCACGCATCGTACGACACGTCGAAGGAGGAGTCGTCGGCGACGGGAGAGAAGAAGATGGAGGAGGGAAAGAAGCTTGAGGAGAGCACTGTTAGTGTTGAATCTGTGCCCAGTAATTAGTGGGGCTTAATTACGTTCTTAATTTAATTAGTGTTAGAGGGTTTTTATTATTTGTATGTTCTTGAATATTTGGAATTAATGTAATGAATCATGTGTGTGCAGTTTGTTCTTTTAGTTTGGTTTGTGTTAATTTGTGGATAAATAAATAGTTGCGTTTTCTTATTTCATTGTTTATTTCCAATTGTTGGTCTCGTTAATCTCTCCACATCCGCCAATTAGACTCAAACTCACGATCTTTAAGTGATCAGAAGTGTGGAACTTACATTCCAAAGCACAAAAATCTAGATTATTACTTCTTCAGGTTTCTACTCCAAATTCATATGTTGGTCCATGAATTAGAATGTATAGATGGGCTTGTAGGGCTGCCATGGAGTGGGCAGTGGGGATGAGATGGGCTTGTGTGGTTTTTGAGCTTCATGCTCATGAGGTGTTGTCGAGTAGTGTGTCGCGTGTTGTGAACTCGAGTCATTTTGATCTCCTAATTAGTGATTGTATTTCGATTATGATTGTTTGTTCTAATTTGAACTGTCATTTTGTTAAGAGATCTACTAATGATGTGGCTCACGCTTTAGCGTGGCACTGCCTTTCTTTGTCAAATCTAGTTTGTTGGGATGAGAATGCCTTAGATTGTTCTTGATGAATTGTACGTCAATGCTTTCAATGAATGCTATTACAGTTTGTTCTATATATATTAAAAATAGAAAGTATAGATGGAGTAAGAATTATGTAAATGTGGTGAAATTGATCAATTCCTACCCGTTGATTTAAATTAATATGATCTTACTACATTTAGAATTTGTTAGTCACACAAGAATTCAAGTTAGGTAACAAATGAATCATCAAATGACATTATAATTTTAAAAGTAGGTGATGCTACACATAATTTTGGGCTCATATTTGAGACCCATTTGTTTATCAAGTCCGCT